>OVBJ01003233.1:0-13120 GCA_900406535.1 Noccaea bulbosa
ATATATATATATATATATATATATATAACTCGAGATTTTTGTGCAACATATTTGATAATCTGGCCCGCCAAACGTATCCTAGTTTACAAGAGCATGAGCATGAGGATTACAAAGAACGTGACTTTGCTGGATGGTTAAAATACTATATAAGTGCTCTTCAAATTAGTGATATATAAACTACAACCTAACACTATATATATAATTTATTAATTGATATGTCTGAATATTGTACCATTTGTTTTTATATAGGTGAGGGAGGGATATCATACGGAACAAATACCGCTGTGGTTGCATGAGATTGTGAACTCTCCAATAGGGAAGATCACTACAGCACCAATGTACTGTACTTGCGGGTACATTTTCCATACGTACAAGCATGGCATGCGGAAGTCGACCGCAAATTATGGTATTCATGTCCTGGGCGAAACAGAATTCTATGGAGTTTTGCAAGAGATCATCGAGGTCACATACCCAGGAATTATCAACTTGAAATGTATTATGTTCAAATGTGATTGGTATGATCCGTCACCAGGCCGTGGGGTTCGCCGAAACGATACGTTAGGTGTCACCGATGTAAATGCAAACAAGAAATTTAACAAGTTCGAACCTTTCATCCTTGCATCGCAAGCAGAGCAAGTGTGTTTTATTCCTTATCCTCGAGTTAGGCAAAGACGGGAGACTTGGTTATCGGTCATAAAGGTCAATCCAAGAAGTTATGTATTTGGTTTAGACGATGAAGTGGCCATGCAGCATGACAGAGTTTCAGAAGTTTCGAGCCCGATCGAATCCACAGAAAATATCATACACATTGACCCCGAGAATAGAGAAGTTGAAGACGTCGTTGACGATTCAAGTGAAGATGGAGAAGCCGATGAATTCGAAGAGTCTGCGACTGATGAAGAAGAACGGGAGCACAATGAAAACTCTGGTGTATCTGTAAATGACGATGAAAATGACGATGAAAATGAATTTGATTAATTTTAAGGTTTTTCTTTTTGTATTTTAAGTTTTTTGTATTTAATTTTGAATTGTAACGAATTTGTATTTCCGACGTAAATGGGATTCCAAGTGCTTTCTTGATTATCTCTTTTCCAGCCAGGTGACTGATCACGATGAAATGACCTATCTCCATCTCTAACTCTGCGGAAACCTCCTCTGAATCCCCCTCCTCGATCTTCTTCCACCACCAAACCCACAGCCACCACTCTGCTCTTCCCCTGGTTTACCCCATGGAGGATTAACATGTTGTATAAATGACGGTGGATCAACATGATGTAAACCAGGGGAAGAGCAGAGTGGTGGTCGTGGGTTTGGTGGTGGAAGAAGATCGAGGAGGGGGATTCCGAGGAGGTTTCCGCAGAGTTAGAGATGGAGATAGGTCATTTCATCGTGATCAGTCACCTGGCTGGAAAAGAGACAAAAAAATTGCGACGGAATTGCGATGGAACGTTATATAGTTAGGCACCCATCGCAATTCCGTCGCAAATTTGCAATGGAATTGCGATGAACTGTTAAATTTTTTGGTAGCCAATGCAATTCCGTCGCAACATTGCGACGGGTTTGCGATGGCAAGTTAAATTGTTTGGCATCCATCGCAACTCCGTCGCAACATTGCAATGGAATTGCGATGGGAGGGAAATGTATTGTCTTTCCAACGCAAATCCGTCACAAAATTGCGATGGAATTGCGATGGAAGGGAATTTTATTTTGTTTCCAACGCAAATCCGTCGCAAAATTGCGATAGAATTGCGATGGAAACCCAAGTTTTAGGGTATAGGGTTCCTATTCTTCGTATAATAAGCGTTTTGGGTAATATAATATTATTTTGTACAGTATAACTAAACCCTAAAAACCTTTTACTAAATAAAATAGGTTTCTTTTGAACTCCGTACATATCAAGCTAATTGAAGCTTACGAATGTATATGTATGATTGTTTAATATCGATATTCGTATTCAAATTCATCTACTAATAAGCATATATATTCAATATCTACAACCATTATTACTCCATAGCAATAACGGTAAACCCTAAACCCTAAACGTGACATTCCATCGCAAACCCGTCCACAACTTTGCGATGGAATTGCGATGGAGTGGGGCATTTCCATCGCAATGCCGTCGCAAAGTTGCGATGGATTTGCGATGGAAATGCCCCCTCCATCGCAATGACGTCGTAAAGTTGCGATGAATTTGCGATGGAAATGCCCCCTCCATCGCAATATTAAATTTAGGGTTTCACACTTAATCCTCGCAAATCCGTCGCAACTTTGCGACGGAATTGCGATGGAATTGGGCATTTCCATCGCAATCCCGTCGCAAGTTTGCGACGAATTTGCGAGGACATATAAACTCTATATATACAAGGCGAGCGGTTTGAGCAGAGCTCAAACCCGAAACCCTAGATCACCGCCCTCCTCTCTCTCTCTCGCTCTCTCTCTTTCTCTCTCTCGAAACTTCTCGCCCCCGATCGTTCTTCCTGCTGTGTCATCGCCTCTCCGCCATCGGCCACCGGCTTCCCGCAGATCCGCCGGTCCCTCTTCCCGCAAATCCGCCGTCCATCTCTTTTTCCTCTCCTCCTCTCAGCCGATCCAGTGCGCCGTCTCCCATCGCGGCTTCTCCTTCTCGCGCCGCCTTGTTCTTTTCAGACCGCGCCGCCTTCTTCTACTCAGACCGCATTTTTTTCTTTTTTTCTTTAATTATATAAAATTTGTTAATATATATAAAATAATTAATAAAAAAAAACTCAAAACATTACAAGATTTTTGTTAAGTATTTTATAAAAGTATTTGATTTATAAATCAGAAGTGATGTTATTTTTATATTATCTTTTACTGTTATATTTTTACTTTTAATATTGTTATGTTAATTGTTGGCACATGGATACAAATAACTCTTATAATTAAATTAGATCTTGAATGTTTTACTAGTTTGGTTTTCGGATTTTTTGGAATTTTTGGAATTTGGTTTTTGAATTTTGGTTTTTGATTTTGCTGTATTTTAGTTTAAAAAATGTATTTTGTTTTAAAAAACGAATTTGACATATTAGATAAGTTTGATGTTTTAACAAAGTATTTTAGTTTTAAAAAAGTATTCTAGTTTTAAAAATGTATTTATAAAACGAATTTGACATATTAGATAGGTTTGATTTTTTTTTCTTTTTTTCTTTAATTATATAAAATTTGTTAATATATATAAAATAATTAATAAAAAAACTCAAAACATTATTCTTTAATTATATAAAATTTGTTAATATATATAAAATAATTAATAAAAAAACTAAAAGCATTACAAGATTTTTGTTAAGTATTTTATAAAAGTATTTGATTTACAAATCAGAAGTGATGTTATTTTGATTTAATATTGTTATGTTAATTGTTGGCAGATGGATACAGATAACTCGTACATGGAGTACATCAGTCAGCAGGGCGGTTCCGGGGCCCGTGGTGGTTCCAGGGCCCGTGGTGGTGGTTCCGGGGCTCGTGGTGGTGGTTTCGGGTCCCGTGGTGGTTCCGGGGCCCGTGGTGGTTCCGGGGCCCGTGATGGTTTCGGTGGTTCTGGGGCCCGTGGTGGTCATGGGTTCACTACTAGTAGTTCCCATGGTTCTACGGGGCAGCAGCAGCGGCAGACACGGTCTCCGTCTCCATCTCCTCCTCGTCAGTCAGCCGCAGCTGCAATTGAGGCCGCAATTGAGGCCTGTAGAGCCCCATTTTATGCGGCCATCAACAATATTTTGGATGAGCCTGGTCATCATCTCCTCCCTCTTCATCTTCGTCCACACCGCCCACCGAGGACTTTATGGTATATATATTTTTTTTTTATTGGTTTTTGTTTTATTTTATAAGTACATTTTGTAAAGTTAAAAGTGTACTTTTTTTTTTCAGGTTCACTGATTCATCCGTCGCTTCTGCGGTTACAAAAGTATTTGAAAAAGATTACCAAGATCCTTTGCGCATTGGAGGGATATGAAGGAACCCGTTCTCCAACGCTGGTTCAGTACTTTTGTTGTATGACTTTATTTGATTATTATTTATTTTTTGAAAATATTTTTTAATTGCTGATCACTAATATTGTATTATTGTTGTTTGATTTTTTTTCTCAAGCACAAGTTTCTCAGGGAATCTGGCTTTACCGACAGCGTTTACCATGCGTTCTGCGACAAAGTCCATGATCGGTTGCCTGATATGGTATCTCGGTGGAAGAAAATGTTGCTTGTTAAGGGAGATGCAGCTAGCCAACGCACTTTGACCCGGATGTGTGGGCGGACTTGGTGGCATATTGGCTGGATCCTGACCACCAAAAAGGGAGTGGCAACAGTAAGCATGCTTGGGCGCAGAGCAAAAATTCTTTACATCAATCCGGCCGAACTTCATTCGTAACCCGCGGCCGAATGCTTGTAAGTTTTTTTTTGAAATTATTTTTTAAAAATATTTTTATTTCATTTTTTTTTTATCATTTTTATCATTTTTATCAAATCAAAATTTATTTCATAGGCCGAGGAACGAGGAGAATCTGAAACGGATTTGCTAAAAGTTCTTGCGTATACAAAACGCAGGCCGGATGGCACTTTCTTGGATGACGATTCTGAGGAGCTCTACAACGATGTTAACTCCAAATTATAAGAGTTGACTCAGAATGATAATCCCGAGAGCATCGCTTCTCGTTCTTCTGTGGCCTTGAAGAACAAGATTTTTGTCCAGGTAAATTTGTTTCATATTTTTAATTTAAATTATTTTTATTTTTATGTATATAGTTGGTTTATTAATTTCAATATTTTTTTTTTGGTTTTCAGACCGCTCCTCGTAAAAAAGAGAAGATTCATGAGGTTGGCTCGTTACAATCCCAAATCGATATTGGGAGCGATTATGTCTGCGGTTCCGCTTCAAGTCGGTTCCAGGATCCCAACGAGGTCGCCGGGTTGAAGGAAGAATTGACTGCAACAAAGTCAGAATTGATTGCAACGAAGACGAAGGTTGCAGGATTCGAACAGTTGTTCGACTATTTGGGCGATACGGATCCGAAGCTCAAGGAACTCTTGATCAATTTGCGGCTAAATCAGCAACAAGTAGAGGGCGGACCCAGCGGACCGGATCAGGACCATCCGATGAATTTTAATTTTTGTTTTATTGTTTTTTGGTTATTTATGAATATTTTTATGATATTTGAATTTAAATTTTATTTAATTTAATTTTCGTTATTTTAATTATTGTTTATTAAAAAATAAAATGAAAAACATATTTAATAATTAATAACCTAAATTTCTTAAAACTAATAAAAAACTAAAAACTAAAAAAAAAAATTTGCGACGGAACATATCCGTCGCAATTCTGCGACACAGGTTATCCGTCGCAAATTTGCGTCCTTACCACGAACGTTTTCCGTCGCACAATTGCGATGAATGGTATCCGTCGCAACTTGCGAGGAAACGTATCCGTCACAAATCCATTGCAAAATTGCGACGGAGCCTACATCCATCGCGAACTTGCGATGGAAATGTTTCCGTCGCAATCTTGTGATGGACGAGCTGACCTCGCAAAGTTGCAAAGGAAGCCTGGCCCTCGCACGTTTGCGATGGATGTAGGTTGTATTTTCTCGCAAGATCATCGCAAGCTTGCGACAGATTTGCGACAGATATTTTATTGCGACGAACGATATGCGACGGTAGACTTTTCGTCGCAATTTCGTCGCAAAGGACGTTTTGCGACGGTTTTGCGACTTTATTTTCCTTCGCAAATGGGGTATTTTTCTTGTAGTGTTTGTTTGTTTTGTAGTGTTTGTTTGTTTATTTATCATTGAGTTCAAATTAATAGGTTTCACATTTCTGTTTTTTTAGGTTGAAGCAGATTTTCGGATTGTTCAAACATTTAATCGTTTCATTTCATGTTTGTTATTGATTTCAATTTTGTTTAGGAGAGTTGGGTTTGGGCTCGATCTTGATTTCGTGATTATTGTTCAAATCAATTTTGTTTATTGATCTCTGGATTCAAATTGATTGATTAAACATTTCTGTTTTTTTTGGGTTTTTAGTAATACTTGGTAATACTAATAAGTAGTAATACTCAATACAAAAATCCAGAAAATTATAAATGCAAAAACCCAGAAATTCGAACTTGGAACAAAAATTTATAGCGAACTCAAGAACAAATCTAGATTTGAAGAACAAACCAGAATTTTATGGAGGAGGAAGAAGAGATATATAAGAACCCTAAAATTTTTAAAATTTATGGGAAAACATTTTTTTTTTAAATGAAAAACAGACAAAAACAAACACATGTGCACTATGAGCATACTAAATTGACATATGCGCCGTTTTTTTTTTTTTTTTTGCCGCCAAAATTACTCATAGTTATATCCAAAGTTTTAGTTGTACCAGATTTGTACATAGTTATACTTTGGTGTGTTTTCTATTTAATTAGTATTACCTAACTTTAAAATTTGATTTTCTAGTTTTACAGTTAATTTTAGTCATTTTAAACATGTTTTCGATGATTGTATGTATTTAGATTTCTTGAAAATAGTTTTCTATAACTTTTACATCCTAAAGTGATTAATATTAACAAAGTGGTCATAAAAGTATAAGGTGTTTATTGTATACATATTCTAATAACAAACCATAATGTTATAAATTTATTTTATATACTTCATACATATTTTCTACCAATAATAGTTACTTATATAATATTTATTTGTTTGTTTTGTATTGTTTATTTTTTCAAATATCTTTTTGTTTTTTTAATTAGAATTTTTAATATTAGTTGTACTAGTTATATTAGTTATACTAGTAATACCAGTTTTACTAATAATACTTCTTATTTAGTATTACAAATTATATCTAGTTATATTTTCTTACTAGTTATACATTTTTACTTAGTATTACTAGTTATACATAGTTGTATTAGAAAAACTAGTATAACTAATAATACTAGTTATACCAATTTGCAAAAATTCAGATTAGTTGATAATATTTTTATTTTTTATTTTCGTTTTTTATTTTTTATTTTTTATTTTATTTTACAGAAAAAAATTAATTATTTTAATTTATTAACTTTAAATTTTTAAATAATGAAATAAGTTTATTTTCATCTATGTATATTTACTTAATTTTATTAAAAAAATGAGGGATATATGAGATTAAGTTGGGATATTTGTGATTAGATTGAGGGAATGAGGGACACAGCAGATAATGACTCCTTTGACATAATCTATCATATCCCTCTATCTTTTTCATCAATCTCATTAATCCTTCTATTTTTTTTTTGTATTTTCATAACATTTATTTTTAATTCTGAAAATAGTTTATTACTTAGTTACCCTAAAAAAATTAGACTCTATATCTGTGTTTTATCCACCCACCCAATCCTTTTAGATTATACCCACCAAATAAAAACTAAAAGCCTTAAAAAAAAATTTAAAAAAAGTTTTTTCGTTTAAAAATTAATATCCAAAACAAATCGCAAAAGGTATATATTATTTAATAGAATAACTAGGTAAAAGTTGATAAAAATATTTGGTTTTGTATGTTGAATTTTTCTGAGATTGTTCAAACATTTTATTATTTCATTTCGTGCTTGTTTTTGATTTCGGGTTTGTTTATAAAAGTCGGATTTGGACTCATTCTAGATTTCGTGATTCTTATTCAAGTCAATTTTGTTTATTTATCTTTGGGTTCAAATTAATAGGTTTCACATTTCTTTTTTTCAAGTTGAAGCAGATTTTTGGATTGTTCAAACATTTAATCGTTTCATTTCATGTTTGTTATTGATTTCAATTTTGTTTAGGAAAGTTGGGTTCGGGCTCGATCTTGATTTCGTAATTATTGTTCAAATCAATTTTGTTTATTGATCTCTGGATTCAAATTGATTGATTAAACATTTCTGATTTTTTGGGTTTTTAGTAATACTTGGTAATACTAATAAGTAGTAATACTCAATGCAAAAACCCAGAAAATTATAAATGCAAAAACCCAGAAATTCGAACTTAGAACAAAAATTTATAGCGAACTCAAGAACAAATCTAGATTTGAAGAACAAACCAGAATTTTATGGAGGAGGAAGAAGAGATATATAAGAACCCTAAAATTTTTAAAATTTATGGGAAAACAATTTTTTTTTTTTTATAAATGAAAAACAGACAAAAACAAACACATGTGCACTGTGGGCCTACCAAATTGACATATGCACAGTTTTTTTTTTTTTTCGCCGTTAAAATTACTCATAGTTATATCCAAGGTTTTAGTTGTACAAGATTTGTACATAGTTATACTTTGGCGTGTTTTCTATTTAGTTAGTATTACCTAACTTTAAAATTTGATTTTCTAGTTTTACAGTTAATTTAATCATTTCAAGCATGTTTTCGATGATTGTATGTATTTAGATTTCTTGAAAATGATTTTCTATAACTTTTACATCCTAAAGTGATTAATATTAACAAAGTGATCATAAAAGTATAAGGTGTTTGTTGTATACATATTCTAATAACAAACCGTAATGTTATAAATTTATTTTATATACTTCATACATATTTTCTACCATTAATAGTTACTTATATAATATATATTTGTTTGTTTTGTATTGTTTATTTTTTCTAATATCTTTTTGTTTTTTTAAATTAGAATTTTTAATTTTCGTCCAAAAAAAAAAAAAAGTTAGAATTTTTAATATTAGTTGTACTACTTATATTAGTTGTACTAGTAATACCAGTTTTATTAATAATACTTTCTTATTTAGTATTACAAATTATACCTAATTATATTTTCTTACTAGTTATACATCTTTATTTAGTATTACTAGTTATATATAGGTGTATTAGTAAAACTAGTATAACTAATAATACTAGTTATACCAATTTGCAGGAATTCAGATTAGTTGATAATATTTTTATTTTTCATTTTCGTTTTTTATTTTTTATTTTTTATTTTTATTTTACAGAAAAATTTAATTATTTTAATTTATTAACTTTAAATTTTTAAATAATGAAGTAAAGATATTTTCGTCTATGTATATTTACTTAATTTAATTAAAAAGATGAGGGATATAAGAGATTAAGTTGGGATATTTGTGATTAGATTGAGGGAAGGAGGGACAGAGCAGATAATGACTCCTTTGATGATATACTTAATATTTTCATCATTTTAGAAATTAATATCTTTTTTAAAACTCAAATTCTAATTTTTTTTTAAATATATTTTTTAGTATATGAGTAATGTGATAATTTTTTTATATAAAATTATGTTCAACCAAAAAATGAGAGAAAATATTGTATTTAAGAAAACAATTAATTTGATATATTGATTAAGATATGAAAATAATTAAATGCTAAAATTTGTATAAATAATTAAAATACTCCCTCCCTTCTGAAATAAGTGGTTTTTTAGGATAAAATTTTTGTTCATGAATAAGTGGTTTTCTCACAAATCAATACAAAATTTAATATAATTTTTGTTTTTTTACTGTTTATATTCTGCAGAATGTTTTTTGATTGGTTGAAATGTGTTGGAATTGTTGAATAAACATGTTTTATTTTGAGAAAAAAAAAAAATAATTTCTTAATCTGTGTGCTAAACCTAAAATGTCACTTATTTCAGAACGTAGGGAGTATTATCTAATCAAGCTAATGAAATAAATAGTTTAGTAAATATTACTTTAAGTAAAAAAATCATGAGAATGAACTATGTGATGCACATCAGCATGTCTTCTCTTTTAATATATTAGGAATATCTGTTTTTAAAAACTCAAATTATAATTTGTTTTTGGGGATCCCGACCTCACCAACTGGCCGTCCAGATTCGATGGGATGGCTTTTCACGAAGACAGGGCGGTATACAGTTAAATCGGGATATGCAATAGCACAAGATACTCTGGATGAAGGTGGCATTATTCCTTTTGGCCCAGATATACAGCGCCTACAGGCTCATACGTGGACAGTACAATGTACTAAAAAATTACAACATTTTCTTTGGCAAGTTCTAACAGGATGTATATCAGTTGGGGCACGGCTACGGAGTCGTGGCCTTCAGATAGACTCGCAATGCATGCGATGTGGAATGGCTGCGAAAACAATTAGTCATATGTTATTCGAATGTCCACCGGCACTACAAGTTTGGGCATTATCTCCGATTCCTACGAGTCCCACCCGGTTTTCAACAGAGGGTTTGTTTACAAACATGGCTCATTTGTTATGGCATCTGCCAAACAATAATAGAATGAGGATGTATCCATGGCTGATTTATAATATTTGGAAAGCCCGAAATGAGAATGTTTTTTCAAATGAGGATTGGGATCCCAACGAGATAATTAATCATGCGGCAGCAGAGGCCTCGGCATGGGCAAGGGCCCAAGAAAGACAGGAGGCGGTCTAACCGATTGCAGAGGTTCCAGTGGAGCTACCATATTTGGGTGAAAAATGTCAAGTGGATGGGGCTTGGAAAGCGACGGAATGTCGGGCAGGTCTGGGATGATTTAATTTTAACACAAACAATAGCGAAACACTTATGGGTGTGTGTAATCTGCCGCGGGGTCTATCGCCACTTCAAACAGAAGTGGAGGCTCTTGTTTGGGCCATGCAATGTATGCTAAGGCATAACAAGTTATCAATGGTGTTCGAGACGGACTGTTCCGATGTGGTGAAGATGGTGTCTAAATCTGAGCAGTGGCCGGCATTCTCACTTATACTAGAAGAAGTTTGCAGATGCAAGTTGAGATTCACCTCTTTTTCCACCGTGCAAATACCAAGGACGAAAAACACAAAGACAGACAAGTTAGCACGGAGTTCTCGAGATCTACCTACTAATGTATATTATGTAAATTCTGTTTTGCCAATCTGGATTTCCGGACTGGGTTAGAATCAGAAGCTGACCCAAAAAACAAAAAAAACAAAAATTATTTTTTTAAAAAATACATTTTTTAGTATATGAGTAATTTAATAATTTATTTATTTTTGTAAAATTATGTTCAATCAAAAAATGAGAGAAAAATATAGTATTTAAGAAAATAATTAATTTGATATATTGACTAAGATATGAAAAGAATTAAATGCTAAAATTTGTATAAATAATTAATATATTATTTAATCAAACTAATGCAATAAATAGTCTAGTAAATATTAATTTAAGTAAAAAAATCATGAGAATGAACTATGTGATGACACATAAGCATGTCTTCTCTTTTAATATATTAAGGATGTCTTTAATATATTAGGGATGTCTTAAACGCTATTCTTCAATATATATTTTTTGTTGATTAATGGTTAAGTCTGAATAGAGGATCTAAAACTGAAATAACGCAAATCTGGCTAGAAGTTAATTTGAGTTTATGTTTGCTTTTTTTTATTCAAATATCTATTCTTTTGGTTTAAAATGGCTAACAGTTTATTTTTGTTAAAAGATATTCAATTGAAAAAAAAAAAGAATGTTTTACAGAACCCATTGTGGATCCAGTTCTTGAAAATCCAGTTGATGTTAGAGAATAACCAAAAATTTGAACTAGATATATATATAGTTGAATCCAAACGAAGAACTTGTTAATGTAACATCAAAATGCTAACAATTTCAAGTTCATTTAGAGAAAATATACACTTGACGTAAACATAAACCCAAACAAATAATCGAGACATGTGACAACCCTTTCATGGCAAGCAGTATGCCTATCAACATAAATAATACAACACTTCTCCAAAGCACCAAGTAACATTTAACACCAAATAATATTTTAAAACACAAATTTTAACATTCATCGTTATAATCGTTTTTTTTTTTTTTTTGTGGCGACGTCATTGAGAAGTGATATTGAGGTCGTTGACTGAGGATGCATGAAGCTTTCTCTCCAACACCTCACTAGAGATCTTCCCCATCAGTTGATAGAAAGCAATGAGCTCAGTGAGTCGCTCGGCGTTCATCTTCTTCATTATGTTCATCGCCTTCCTCTGCTTCTCTTCATCAAGCTTAAGCTTTTGTGTACCGTTCCTCATCGTCGCTCCCATCAGTCTCATCTCTTGATCCACACTAAGAGCTGTATTTGACTTTGGAAGAAACGTGTTCAGCCATGGTCATCGAGTAGCATATCCGTTGACTTTGGAAGTCATTGTCTAGAATTTTTGCTATGTTTAGCCTATTATGTTAACTAGACATACGCATAGAATCAAACCAACCTAATATTGTTAAATTGATAATCCTCAGTTTTATCGAAGATAAAAATGGCAGGCAATAACATTATTTTAACGCCCAAAAATGGAACAGGTTAACTTATTTCATCAAAATGGATAGAACGAAATTCAATTAAATTTTATATTTTTTAATCAAATATTATATTATATATCCCTAATATATTAAAAGAGAAGACAAATATAAAAAAAAACTTTGTGTCATGTGGTATTAACAAAAATGCCATGCTGATGTGTCATCACTAGGTTCATTCTTAGAGTAAATTTTAATTAAGACAAAGATTACTAGACTAATTACATTTTATGCCACTGAAATTAATTTGGTTAGAGAATATGTTATATCACTATTAATACATAATTCACTATTTAATTATGAAGAGATTATTATTCTTTCCATATTTTAAAAATATATCATATTAATTACTTTTCTTAAATACTATATTTTCTTTTCTAATTTTTTGGTTGAACTAAATATTGTAAAACCAATAATTTAGCACATCATCTATATATTAATAAAAGAAAAGATTTTTTCTACTACAAGTTGTAACTTGAATTTTCAAAAATGAATATCAATTTATCAAATGATAAAAATATGAGTTTTTCAAAGCCCACATTATTGGAAATAAAAATGTATGAGTTATTCAATAGATTATTATAAAAATAAAATGATAAAAACTATATAAAAGTAAAAATGTTGATTTAATAAGCATCCAACTTTATAATATTTTGGTTTAATATGAATTTTTTAGTGGAAACATATGATTAAACCAACTAATATCTATAATATTAAAAACATTTTGATGTGAATAAGTTGAANAAGGTAAATATTATTAATACAAAAATTTAAATCATTATAATCTTAAAATATTATATTATAATTGATTTAGATTTTTAAATATTTCAAAAAAAAAAATAATCAAACATTTAAAATTCAATAACTATAAAATATTATAAATATCTTGAAAG
>OVBJ01003234.1:0-13118 GCA_900406535.1 Noccaea bulbosa
GTCCTCTGGACTCGAATCATTTACACTACACTTCCATCCTTTTATCATTAAAACATCAAAATCTGTAATAGACTAAATCGAGATCTTCTTAAAGTGTTATAAATTATTCTTAAGATGTATAAAATTATAACAAGTTCAAACTAAAACTTTTGTTAAGTATCAATTACCTTCCGGACTGGAGCAACTAGGAAGAACAAACTTTCATTTGGGCCCTTTATTATCTAGAGTCTAAGCAGGCAATTATTTAATCTCCAAATCAAGATTCAAATACTTGATCCTTTTTGTTTTCATCAAAGACTTAAGACACTTGATCTTGAGAGCCATTTCTTTAACAAGACCCCTCAGTACATAAACTACAAACACTATGTAGAACAAACTTTGGCCAGTTTGAATATAGGAAAATCGCGGTAAGTATCTTCCATAAGTTGATCATCATCGTCCCATTGATCATCACGATAAGTGTCAGCCATTTTCTTGATGGCGATAAGTGTAGATTTCTCGATCATATCTTAACTTGAATTCCCAAACCACACAAATCATGTGTTTTGTATGGATTAACTGTTGTTAACATTTTTAGGTCACTTCAAATGGAGGATTTACTAATGAAAACAATAAAAAAACATTAAATAAGAAAGTAGGAAACAAGACAAGTACAATTTTTATAACTTTGAAGTAAAACTCGAAAACCAAGACGGTAATGTTTACATTTCAAAACGAAATAATTTTTTTTTCTTCATCCTATCTAGTACGCCGAACGCTTAAAACGAAAGAATCGAGAAGGACCACATCCAAATTCTTTAAACATTAGTATTCTTCAAGTTTATCTTTTATTTTTTAATCAGTTGGTAACGAAATATAGGAAGATATCAATTAATTAAGTTTGTTGACAAATAAAAAATAAAAAAAAATCAATTAATTAAGTTATCAAAAAAAAAAAAGATATCAATTAATTATTAAATTGAGGAGGAATTGCAATAAAGAAACAAAGATGGAAAAAGCTGGAAACTGGGCTACAAAGCCTCTACTGTCACACGACTATGTTTGGTCCTCTTTCCTCAACCCACACAGATCTGACCAAAATCTCCACTACACGACAGCTGCAACAACATAAACTCTTACTATTTTTTAATACTAATTTCTCTAATAATATTTCTAAATATTCTCTCTCTTTTTTTAAAAGGACTATTATCGTCAGTTGTCACTAAATGACTAAACAACCCCATTCGATCATAATTAGAAAAAAAGGAAAAAAGTGTGGAATCCTAAACACACCTAAAATCTTTGTCAATAATGAAAAACAATAAAGTTAATATAAATCTCAGAAAGAGATAGCTGATGTTGCACACTAACCACTAAAAGTCTCTCTCTCTCTCTCTCTTTCTCTCTCTCAGATTTTGAGACTTGAGAGAGTCTCTCCTCTCTCGCTCCTCTCATGATCCGATTTTTTATTTTTATTTTATTCATGTGATAATTACAGATACACGTTATTTGTGTGTATGTATATTTATCTATATTGATTGATGGAGACAATAACCATTGGAATCTGACCATGGATCTCATTTCTTGTTGAGATATTTTCTCCTCTTCTTTTTTTTCCCCGTCTCCCAGATCTGTTCGTCAACCTGACCATTGGAAAGCTTCAAGCTTTTTATCTTCTGGGTAATTCTTTATTTTAAGCAAAACGATTCATTTAGATTCTTATTTTTATAGTTTTTTAAAAATCTATAGTCGAAGTTACTACTATGTTTATGTTCGTCATGAAGTTGGTGCTTTTCCTTTTCTCCCTATAGCTCTAAACTGTTGAATTCGGATTTAGCAAGAATATGTTATTTACTTATGTGTATCTATGTAAATGTAAACAATGAATATATATATGGTTATGGACCTTTTCTGGAAATCTTGTAAAGCTTTTATGGAATCTTACACTATAGCATTACTTATTTGCATGTTTTAATAAAAAACACTGAAATTTATAATTAGAATGCTGCAGCTCTAATTTTTTTTGTGCGTATTTGTGGATGATCAATCTCTCTCTAGGATTAATTTCATCAAATGGGTCTAATATTAGGAGGGTTTAGCAGATATTTTTTAGATTCAAACCTATCTAGAACATAATCAGAATTTAATTTTTTTTCTTTTTCTTGGTTGATAAAATCAGAATTTTAATATTAATTGCTTTTTTTTTCAAGGGTTAATATTGTACATTGCTGATGTTTATTTTAAGTTTATATACTTTCATTGGCTTTGATCTTATTAAAAAATTTTAATTTTAAATTGTATGTTCTGTGCACGCTCTAGTAGCTAATCCTCATGCTAATAGTACTTTTTAACAGTTTGATTTTAAGGTATTGATCATCTCATTTTGCCATTTGTATCTGCGACGTTCGCATTTGACAGGGACGGGCTATAGAATAAAAGAGGTATAGAGCAGACGAAAGCACAATGTATTTATTCGGATTGTCCAAGGAAGAAGTGTTGTCACAGAAACATGTTGTATCATATAAAGAGACTTCTAAGCAGAAGAATCCTATCAATATGGTCACTCTATTTGGAAGACAGGTAAAAAAGATTATAGTTATTCGATTCCTAGTTTAGTCCAAAGTTTTCACCTTTATGATGTTTGTTGTTCAGAAAAAAAAACAGTAGAACAGATTTGCTTCATCAGTTTTTACATTTCAGGTGTATCAGCTGAAAAATGAGGGCTCCAATTCCGGTGATGGATACAATAGAATAAACTCTATTGATCTTCGGCTTCCTGCAGATCACTACACGTATAATAACTTTGAAGAAACTGTTGGTTCTCGCAATCGCAATGTTTACGGCATTGGTGCTTCCCAAAATGCCGTAGAGTTGGGATTTCATTCAGCAGTAGCCACAAACTGGAGTGGCAAGAGAAACCCAAGAATTGTTATTGATCTTGAAGACGAACCTCCCACAACAGAGCATCATCATGCAGACTCTGTTAGCTATCCTGAAACAAAGCCATCGTTCTTGACTGATCAGATGAGCTCAAACATAGTGAAGCCCGATCAGTCTCTCGTTGAGGATATGGAGTCAGGTTTACTTGATCTTAATGAAACCCCGGCTGGTGATGAGTTGGTTTCAGAGCCTCATTACTGTTTCTTGCAAGATCTCAACTGTCCGTATATCGAAGAAGAGACGGAAACGAGCTGCGAGAAGAGCGGAGTAGAGGACGGTCCTACGCCGCTTAGCTCTCCTACATGCCAGAATGTCCATGAGAAAGATGGCACAGCATCTCCAGCTTCGTATACTTCTTGCTGCACCACTGAAAACAACTCGAGAAGAAGCTCTTCTCCTCGAGCACCGGAGCCTTCTTGCCGCACCCGTCTTGAGTTTCCTGTCACGGAAGAAGAAGTCTTACCGGAGAATGGATGTTGTAGCAGCGAGGAAGAAGAAGAAGAAGAAGAAGAAGAGATGTCTGAAATGATTCAAATGGCTGCTGAATCATTAGTTCGCATTTCGGTGGTTTCATATCAAAATCAAGACTTGCAGTCCAAGCCAGTGTCAAGAACTAACAGCTCATCTCAAGGTCAAGACTTTCCAGATAAAACGAGATGTGGTTCCTGCGATTCATATGAGCTACACACGTTAGGAATAAGCGAAACCAACACTGAAGAAGACTTCTGTGTGTCATCAATGGCTCAAGATGAGCTTAACAACATGACGAGAGATAACAAGAAAGAGATTGGACTAAAGCTGAGAAGAGGGAGGAGAATGAAGAACTTCCTAAAGGAGATACTCCCGAGCTTAACATCGCTCTCGAGGCACGAGATACGCGAAGAC
Source organism: Noccaea bulbosa (assembly GCA_900406535.1). Taxonomy (NCBI): domain Eukaryota; kingdom Viridiplantae; phylum Streptophyta; class Magnoliopsida; order Brassicales; family Brassicaceae; genus Noccaea; species Noccaea bulbosa. Next base: position 3,805 of record OVBJ01003234.1, read on the forward strand.
ATTAACATCTTGGAAGCGGTTTTGAGATCGAGAGAGTACAAGAAGATGCAGGGGAAGACGAAAGAAGTCAAATTCGGAGCAAACCCGAGAAACAAACGTTCAGCGACACAGAGGTACGTTGGCAAAAGAAGACGAAAAACCGAGTGATTTGTGCGTTGCCTTCTCGGTTTTTTTTTTTTCGGATTCTTTCATACAATTTGCTTCGTTATGTAATCTTTGTTTAACAGTCTATGTTGTTGTTCAATTCTTTCAGTTTCTCAAATGTTACTTAAGTTTCAACCAACTTATGGGCCGTAGCCCATTTAGATCCTAAGACTGATTTCTTATCATTACATTTTCAAATTCTCGATAGATTTCCAGTCTTCATATCAATAATGTATAGGGTTTGAGTTTTTCCAAGTTGGTTAAATTTTCTGCCGACCGTGTAAGATTTAAACTACATAAATAGGGATACCCATTAATTTAATCACGTTTTTCGCAAAAAGCAACAAATATCTTCTTGGTCTACATGTAGAAATTGAACTCTTTTTGGTGAAACCTGGAAGTATATTAATTAAATATGATCAACATGAGTTTAGATGCGAAAGAGGAATCCGGAGGAATCTACAGCACAATAATTGAGTTCATGACAAACCAATAAAAAGATAAATTGTTAAAAAGAAAAAGGTTATTTCTTCCCCCTTTCATGTCTTTTCTGAGTCAAAGAAAGACACATTAAATTGAACTAGTGTTCTTTAGACAAAAAGTTCATGATGACATGTCAGTGATTGGCTCATGTAGTTTCCAGATCCAAAAAGTCTCATCTCAAAACATTATTGCTCTCCGGCAATCATTACAGTAAATCAGGTATGTCACAATAATAATAGTATACTGTAGCATCTTTTAAGATATTTCCTATTTTTGTTCTTAAAGCTGTCGTCAATAATAATATAATGGAATATATGTAAATCATATTGCCGCCAACTGATATGTTTTTGTTATGTGATTTTGGGTCCAACCAATATTATTGATATATATATGTGACGCGTCGAGCATGGAGAATCTGTTGTCAAAAGAGATTATCAAGAAAAATAGAAATTAAAACTGTGTAGAACTTTTTACCTGCCTAAATTATTAAAAAAAAAATGAAAAGTTGAAAACGAGTTGAATTAATTATGCCAGAAGAGCTAGAATACACATTCAGATACACCTCTTGCGACACATACTTTCAGAAGCATATCGTTAGATTAGTATGGATTTTAGTTCATAAATCGATGTTTATAATTAATGTCCATGTGTAGGAATGGATATAATTGACAATTTGGTACTGTATAAGCTTATCATATACGTCCAAACTCAGAATTTAAAGCTGCATGATTGGGGTGGGGGGTGGGTGGGATATTGAGAAATTATAATCTTAATTTATCTGAAAACTAGATAAGAGTTGGGAGACAACAGTTAGACAAACAGACGTGCACAGAACATTCCTTATTATTTTATATCATAGCATATTAGAGAAATTGCAAAACAAAACTCTGTAGCTACATTTAGCTCATCACTTATAATTTTGGAACAAATGCACGAGGGGTTTATCTTTTAGGGACATCAAATAAATTCACAAACCGTCTCACATTGTGACCGTATGGGACACCGATCAGCTACATAGGTGAAATATATTATAAAATTAACTAGTGTATAAATCACAGTGATCATTGTCATATAGCTTTAATGGTTTTCTTAACAACTGATGTATTATATGATTGGACAAGCTCCCTACCCTAATAATTCAGCCAGTTGACAAATAGTCACCGAGGGACCAATCGATCCAATATAGATTCTCAGAATACGTAATAAATTCAATTGTACAAAAGAAAAAATAGATAACTTCTTTTTTGTGCGAAATAGATAACTTCAAATATCAGGTTTTTGACTAAAAAAAAAAAAAAAAAAAAAAAAAANCTGGAAAGGTAAACAAAAGACGTCAATTGCGTTAAATCTTAGAAATTTTACAATTTCTGCTTTTATACAGACCCAAATGGGAAAACTTTAACCCTTATCGGTCGGTCCGTTATTTGTCGACTCGGAAACAAGAGGTAATTGAGACAATCAATATAAAATATACCACAAAAATCAAAATCAAATTCGTACCTATCGACAGACACAATATTCATCATAACCATGATCATGGATTCATGATCATGCATGACCCATGGGAATATCCGGCTCATCATCCAATTCAATCCCGACTTCAGCTAGTCTCTTGTCCTTGTAAACGTACCACTTGGAGAAAACGAGGAAAATGCAAAAGTTCAAGGCAACAAGTACGGCCACAAGCCAATAGAAATTGTAAAGACGCCCCTTGTTGAGATCATCGGCGATCCAAGGATGAGTTTTCCCAGTGAATTTCTCGACGATAGTCACGAGAACCGAGCTGAAGAAAAACCCTAGCGCCAATGTGCTCAACAGTAGACCCGTGCTCATCGTCTTCATACCTTTAGGACACTCTCTCAAGAAGAAATCCAACTGTCCTGTGTAGATCAATGCCTCACCAATACCGACAATAAGGTATTGTGGGATGAGTAGATAAAACCCTAGAGGAAGCGTTTTGACGGTTGGACCGTGGGAATGCGCAGTTCTAAGACGTTTGATCTCTACCAAAGCAGCAACGGCCATAGCCATGGATGCGAATACAAGCCCTAAACCAATGCGTTGAAGTGGTCTCAGACCTTGGGGGTAGTTGAAAAGCTTTTTGCATAGGCGAATGGCGACGCGGTCGTAGAGGGCGGTGGTTATGAGTAGGCCACCCACATAGAAGACGGCCATCGAGGCTGGTGGGATCTCAAAGCTCCCGATGTGACGGTCCATCGTCTCGGATTGTGCGACAGATAATGTCGTCAGTTGAGCATGCACGGTCCAAAAGAGGATGCATGTTGCCCAAATTGGTAGCATCCGTACGATTTGTTTCACTTCCTCAACATCGGTTAGTGTTGAAAGTGTCCATTTGTTGAATACGTTTTGGGTCATTGCCGTCTCTTGGTCCTTTATTGCTGCCTTGTCCAACGAACTGTGGTATCAGAAATATGATATCAGAAATTATTAGGATATATAATTAAATTAACCATTAAACAGGGAGATTAATGTGAACATGGCAACAGAACTTACATTATTACATATGCGCATACGTAATTTTATGTTTTTAAAATTAAAAATAGGGGAAAAAGTATAAAAGACATTTAACTTAGTAATACTCAAGAATTGGAACCCAAATTAAATGAAGCATTGAGCACGCAAAGCACGTGCTGTGCACGTGAGACGGTAGGGTTCTCAAGCCTAATTTTGGGTCTGGGCTGGTGAAGGTGTAAAGTAGTGGAGGTGTTACGACACGAAACGTGAACATTCCACTACAAGACAAAACAACTGGCTTCCCTAACTTGTCGTTTCTACTTATTTATTTATGTTTATTTCTAAAACAAGGAGAGATTGAAATATGAAATATTTAGAGACTAGAGAGTAGAGATGGCAAAGAGAACTTTCTATTTCAACCCAAAAAGAAAAGGAAGAGATTTTTGTATAAAGGTATCTGAAATTAAAAGTAATTTGATTCCTTCGGATTCTTGTGTTTATTTCGGGATGCATAGGGATTGATGCATAAAAGATACTGCATGTACTTAAGAGCATGATTATTGGAAGATACGAAAATTGTATCTTAGTTAATATTATTTTAAGAAAAAGAGAAGAAGAAGAGAGAGAAAATAAAAAAAGAGGAAAGAGAAAGGAACATAAACACAAGATTCGTTTCTTAAAACATCTTATATAAGAAACTTTTCTTTTTTTCTTTTTCTTTTTGATTTAAAAAAATTCATTAATTTAAAAGAGAAAGATACTGTACTTATAATTAAGAGGGAAAAATCACGACTCAGGTATAGGTGTGAAATTTTCCTAAGATTTTGCATTTAAGGTAAAAATTGAAGATGGAGAATATAACTCCCACTTGCATATTCCTAATGATTTCACTGTTTTTATAATCTACTTTTATAGAATCTTTCTGAGAAACTTCTCTTATTTTCTTACCTATATGTATATGTATTGAACTTGACGTGCTATCTAACGTAAGTACACACAGATAATTTTAACCAAAAAGTACACACAGATAAATATAGAATTATAAGAAAAAGGAAAATCCAACAGAGATTGTAATTAGCTGTAAAATTTGTATCCTGGACCAGTTTCGTTGTATGGTCGAGTAATAATATCATCATCACGATATTTTCTCATAACAAGAGACAAATGAAATTATTCAAGCCCTTTTAATTGGATTCTAATGCCAAGTAGGCATATAATGAAAATTTTGCGGTCCCCCTTTTATTAAAGGACACGAGCTTTTCGAGTTAATTCCCACCCACCCAGCCCCGCTTTCAACTTCACATTTCTCAAGTCTATTTATACTATCACATTCAATTAACCTACATCAATTATTTGTTGTAAGTTTTAATCTTGAAAATATTTTAGCCTTTAGGGATCGGACGTGGGATTTGTTTGTTTAAAATTAGTGGGAAAAATTAAGTAATTAGAAAAATATCGTACCGGAATTGTTTGGTATGCGGCAGCTTTTGCTTACTCTTCAGCGAACCTTCAGCCGCAATAACATCTTCCAAGTCGTAGAGATACGACGGATCCGACGGCAACTCGAGCTTTCTATTCCTCCACGCCGCCACAATAACGGCAGCAACTTGCGTCATCGGGCTACCGATCAACTTCTTGAAACGGTAGCGATTTGTGCCGGCTAAGAAAACGCTTAGTGCAAGCACGATTGATAACGCGCAAAGGCCATATCCCCATTTGCGTCCAACATCGTCTTGTATGTAGACAAGGACCGTCACGGCACAAAGAGAGCCAACGTTGATGCAAAAGAAGAAACGGTTGAAGAAATATGTCATTTGTGACCGTTCTTTCGGTTCGGTCTCATCGAATTGGTCTGAGCCGAAACCGGAAACGCTTGCCTTCACGCCTCCAGTTCCTAGAGCCGTGAGGTATAAGGCTAAGTATAGGACCGTAAGTTGTATTCCACTGGCTTGTACGCAATGAGAAGACGTCGTTGGGTTGCATCTTGGTGGTCGAAGCCCCGGTATGATTGTTGAGAGGGTTAAGATCGAAACACCCTAATAATCATTGTCATAGCATATAAATTAAATATGAATTTTTCGGAAAAAATAATACCAAAATAAAGACTTATGTCGTTTACTATTTTGATCTGCTTAGTGATAAGACTAGTCAATATCTCTAATTTCTATCGTTTTCTTGGCTATAGTTTTTGGTAAGGCGAAAGGGACTTTTGAGGTCCTTACCGTGGCTTGGATTGCGGCGAATATAGCAATCGTTAGGTACCTATATGAAACAAAAATAATTAACTCACATTAGCTAAAAAAATAAATGAATTTATTTAGACTATTTAGGTATGCAGATTTATATAACAAATACAAACCTGCCGAGAAAGGTGTCGGCGATGAAGCCACCAAGGAGACAGAGCATGAAAGAAGTTCCGAGGAAGTTGGTAACGGTGTTAGCCGCCGTTGCATTGCCTAAATGCATAGTTCCCGTCAAATACGTCACCAGATTAACGCCAATACCTAATGTCGTCAGTCTCTCCACCGCCTCAATACCTTCACATAATTATAAAGGATATATAAGTTAGATACATCAGGAAGAAACGAAAAATGAAAACGATACCCACACGAAAAGAACACAGACGTATTTTCAATTAACTTATATCTTTACTAAATACGCACAAAGCAAACAATTTTGGTCTTCTGCCTATATATATTGTTGGTAGATTATAGGTGATGATACTTACAGAGAATCATGGCGGCGCTGGCCCATCCACCGGTTTTAGAGCGATCGGCGGGGCGGCCTTGGAAGTCCCAAGCATCTAGAAGGGTTTGAGATTTAGTTTCAGGAAGAGACATATCTTGAAGATGCAGGATGAACAATTTTTTCAGATTTCTTTTTTGGGGCGAAGGGGGGTTTTTGTTCTTTTGAGGACAGTTGTTTTGGTAAATTACAAGCACATAGAAAAGGCTGTTTTGTTTGAGAGCTTTTGGTTTCTTTTGTAATATCAAATGTGTTCGTCTTTGGAGTCTTGATACATCTATTTATACTGGGAAACTTGCTAAACTTTTAGAAATTTAAAATATTTCTTTTAATTTTTATACATAAAAATATAAAATTGAAGAAAAAAGTGACACATGTGTGACTTTGATGAGTGTCGTTTGATTGGGGAGAGAATTATGATAAGTATAAAATAATATATATATATATATGTGTGTAGAGAGAGAGAAATATTACCACTTCCTCTGACTTTGGAACTGTGGGTTTGATGAACCTTTAAAGTCACTGGTCATTTTGTCAGTGACTCATTGCATCAAGCGTGTCAGTTTTAACCAGCCTCCTGAATAAAATATGTAAAATATTACAAGAAGCGTTGTTCGACTATCGTTTTGATGGAAAAATAACTTTTTTTGTCCATTATTGTTGATTTGCGTTATTGTCGAGGCATATCTTTTTTTCCCCCGTTTTTTTGTTTGCTAATCTGTCCATTTTGTTGTTCCATAGCACATAAGCAATACTTATATATTTGATATTATATTTTATTTTTCTGACTAAGTAAAAAAGAACTTATAATTTTTGTTCTCTTCTTTCAAAAATTACAATAAATCTATTATGGGTTTTTACTGTAACTTTTGGAAAAAGGGTGGCAGAGTTGTGAATTATATTGGATACTTAAGCCTTAGTTAATGTTTTTCTTGTATAAGCATCACAATAATGAAATATTTTTACTTTTTATTAGTTATTTTGTATAAGCAAGTTTTTCATATTCATATGTAAATAGACGGCTCTAATCCAAAGATAAAAAAGTGGCATGCACATATTTTTCGGCAATAATTTATGCGTTTCAAATTCTATTGAATCCACTCGTATGCGAATATATCAAATCATATCAGTGAAAGTCAATAAAAGTTAACTTAGGTGTTTGTTACAAAATTGAAGCTAAAGATTTGTAGAGTTGGTATGATTACATTAATGTACCAACTTTCTTCTTTTGTGTTAATGGGAAAGTCTAGATTGAGATTTAATGGCTCAAAATGCATGCTTCTTAGACGCCACTAAAATCAGTCATGCTGCAATATGATTATTGTCTTACTTTTTATTATTTAACATTCAAATGAAATAAATTAATTTGAACAGTATAGTCACATGACTTTCATGAATTATATATACAGGTTTGTTTTTCTTTTAATTAAAACTCTTGCAATTTCAATGGTTCTCTTTCTATTTTGAGAAAATATGAGCACAAAGAAGAAGAAAGAACAATGAACAACTCGTTTTTTTCATTTTAGAATACATGCAATTTAAAAAAAAAAAAAAATAACGCATTTTAGTAAATTACCTAGTTTTATGGCTAGTCTCAGAGGTTATGTGAATTTGTAAAATATCCAATAAAAAAAACAAGTCAATCTCCAAGAAAAAGGAAAATGTTGTATGTTACCATACTAAAACATACAACACTTAAATTAGTTTTTTTAAAAACTAATGTTATTACATCCTATAGTTAAATTCATAAAATTAATTTTAAGCACTTTGTCATGACATCTCTTTTCCAGTTATCGATATGCAAATCGATGAAATTTCAAACCCATAAATGGAACACATTTTTTTTGTAGTTTCTATTTTCTTTTTTATTGGTAGTTTCATATTGCTATATATACGATAATGTCCTCGACAGTCGATTATTTGTGCACATCCAAAGATTGCGGAAGAGCAAACAAAGGTGACAAGTGACAACGAGGAGTCCCATCCAAAAAGAGGAGGAGAACGAATGGTGAACCCAAAATTATTATCTTCAATTGAATTAAATTATGGGAAAAGGAAAATATACATGAAAATGGATGGATCATAATTTTTGGGCGGAGCTGGCTTTGCATATATATAACTCCATATATATAGCTACAGAGATATCTCAGGGCCCAGTTTATTTGGCACGTGACAGTAGTGGGACCACCAGAGATTCTCCCCCAGCGTTGACTCGGTCATTCCAAGAGGATGAATCCATATTAATATTAGCACGAACAAATACACTATACGAAGTTTTGCTTAAGTTTTAGATAATTAATTTAACTTTTCACGACAAATGATAAACAAAATCATTTATGTACTGCACAACTTTTTATTTTTCTGTATTAAAAGTGGCGATTTAAAATTTTACAAGAGACGTATAATTCACTATGCAGAAGTAGGATGAGTGCTCTAAAAAAAAATTAAAAATTGAACCCAACAAAATGTAATAACTAATAACTACTATACGAAGTTTGGACCAAACTTTTTTAAAAAATCGTTTGACTAACCACATAGAAAAAGTTCTTTACGGCAAATGTTAACTGTTAGCTATACGAAGTTACGACAAGCGTTAAAACCGTAGATTTATATTCCTACTTTTTTAGAGAAATGGTGATACTGTACAACTGTGCATGTAAACCATTTTTGACTCGAGAAAAGCTTTTAATCAAAAATCTGAACCATGGCCTTGGGGGAAAGCTCCCGAGTCGAGACTCACTTTTGATAATATTTTGTTAATTAAAACACAAATTCTTCTTCTTCAGAAAAGACTCAAACTTAGGAGCAAAAACTCACCTCCCTTATATATAAAGAAAAAAAAAAAAATCAACCTCCATCTAAATGAATTGCTGTTAACCAAGTGATGCGATTTACATATTTTATCACCAACACGCTTGCAGTAAGATTCGAACCTGCAACCAGGAGGTAAAGTCAATGGTGCTTATTTTGAGTTTAGTACTTGATAGATAAAATTAAAATAAAGCTTTGGCGAGAATGCTTGGAGCTTTACCATGATTAATGAATACCTTTTACAAAAAAAGAAATAAACATGTAGGGTCTAATGTCTAACATTGACAAACTTAATAATTTAATAATAATTATATGATATCTATATTCCAGCAGGTGACGAAGGAAGAAAAAAAATACAGATTCAATTTTTAAACGGTTGATTGAATCATGAAGAAGGAGAGTATCGAATTAAATAATTGGGTATGAATCCTTCGGAGGATCCCAAAGGCCATGGTTGACCAAACATTGGAATGACAACTTGTTCAATAATAGAATGTTAAACAATATTGTAGATATATGTTTTCTTCTTATTATAAAGAGGATTATGTTAGAATTATCGGTTCGGGCGTCCTGATTTCGTCATTACGAAACTAGTTAACAACGTCTCTAAGAGCATCTCCAACCCAGCCCCATTTTTCACCTTTATTGCCATTTTG
>OVBJ01003235.1:0-13117 GCA_900406535.1 Noccaea bulbosa
AGCCTTAGCTCCAGCTCCATCTTACTGGCTCACCACTCTCTTCGTGATGATCTTCACTTTGATTCCTTACTTTGTCTTCAAATCGATTCAGATGAGATTCTTCCCGGGTTACCATAAAATGATTCAGTGGATCAGGTACGAAGGTCATTCTAATGATCCTGAATTTGTGGAAATGGTTAGGCAAAGATCGATTCGGCCCATGACAGTTGGTTTCACGGCTAGAAGAGCCGCTAGTGTACGACGGTCCGGTAGATTTCATGATCAGCTTAATAAGAATTTCATTGCTTTCTGAAGAAGAAAGATAATTAAACAGAAAGCCCTCACTGTTTGTGCATATATACTTGTATGTAAAGCTATCACCTGGGGAGAGCTAATATTCTTTTTTGTTACATCTTGTGATTCCTTGTCTCACAAGACATAAAATAGGATTCACATTACTCATAAAATATATCTATAATTTCACTATTTTGTATGTAACATTTTTTATGTCTAAGCTTCATTTATTTTGATTTATATTTTTTGGTATAATTGTATTAATAATTGATAAATAATCGTATTTTTGGAGTTGATTTCCAAAAACATCTAGACATTGTTAGTGCAATTTCAAAATTGGTCGGTGAAATTTACTGCCATTGATCGGTTAAGAACTTATTACAATAGTCAAGAAGCTCTTACAATTCTTAAAAAGTTATATGATTATATGTTCTTCAAACCAGATTACACATACCGTACAAATATTGTATAGTTTCTTCAAGCATATTACACATACCACACAAATATTGTATAAATCTTCAATCATATTATACATACCACACAAATATTGTATAAATCTTCAAGCATATTACACATACCATTGCTCCCCTCATTCTTCCTCTTTCCTCTCTCCAACTTTGAAGCTTCCCTCTGCACTTCACTCTCGATTACACCAAGTTTCTTGGTCTTGTCTTTCCCATACACTGATGCAACAGTGCAATAGTTATTAATTATCTCATTTTTTTTCTTCCAAAAATCAAAGAAATGAAAAGAAACAGGGTTTCAAGAAAAAGCTATAGTTTGTTTCCAAACTAAAGCTACAATCAATTATACCGATTCCCTTAATTAGTATAATATAAGGGATTATGTCTATAATTCTATTGATAGATTATATTTAATCGAAAGTAACAAATAAGATAAACCAAAGAAAATTGGAATTTTGTTTTTAACAAAAATAAGCAAAATATAAATAAGATATAAGGAAAACTTAAGCAAAATATAAAAAGATAACAAATAACCATGAACACCAAACTTTTAAACTCCAAAAGAATTACAACAAACTTATACATGTCTATTCGTTAAATCTCATAGTTTGTTTTTCCATTTTTCTCAATTTTTATTCACTAGCTTATTTTTCTTATTTGACATCATCTAGAATATGTTAAGTTATGTTGGCATTTTGTAGAATAATTGTTATTGCATCCCCCCCCCACAACACACTCTTTATTTTACACCTTTAATATCACAAACTCTTAATTAGTTTCATATCCGTTTTTGGTTATGATGACTCATAAAGATTAGTTGATGGTATAAGCTAAATCACATGGAGTTCATATCAGGTATTGGATAAACATCGGGGCCATCATCAAAACTATCTCACTTTTAGTCTGTATTCTCTTTCTTCATCATCAATTGCCTTCTCTTTACAAAGAACAACAAAAATATGTGGAATGATGAGATGATTAACAAGTATCACGCTGAATCGATTTTGCACGAAGAAAACACATTTGATTAATTATTGTTGAATACTTCAAAACGTTAGACCAACAGTACTTGTTACTATGCATTGATTAAATATAAGGTTTGTATAATTCATTCATGTGACTTTTACTACTCTATATATTGTGTTATTATTGATAGAGTAGTTTTTACCAAAACCGTCTTACCACTTTTATTAATGTGGTCCTAGCCTCTTCAAATAATTAGCTCAGTACCTTTTCTATAACTAAAAAAAAAAACTGAAAAAGTTTTGATAGTGACAGTATGCCCATCAGCGGATGGTTTGGTTTTGGATTTTTCATAATGCTTATGTATATAATTTATTGTGTAAAATGGTAAAGATGTTTCAACACATGATGTCATCATTTCCACTCTGTTTACAAATTTACTTAAACAAAAATTACAAAAAAAAAAAAAAAAAAATTCATGAGTTTTTTAACCAAGACGTTCTTACAGTTTTGTTATTAAACAAATCAATAAATTTTCTTTTTTAACCAGAGTGGAATATGATCATGATTCTGTTTGTAGGACCACATATTAATACTGTGTTAAGTTGTTATATCTTTTTTTAGCAATAACAGTCATCATTTTATAGAGTTGTGCAACTTCCTTGCATCTTCCTTTGTGTGCTAAATTTGAATATATATATATATATATATTTATTTTATTTTTAATTTGGGACAAATTTTATTTCTCTATTTATCTATATTGAAACATGTACTGTTGTTTCTTTCGCTGGATGGGACTTGTGCTGTAGGTGCACAGTTCGGTTGCACAAAACCTCTGTAGTCATTACCAAGTCTCGGCTACATTGGCCTTCTTGTGTTGGTTTCTGTTACTTGCTTTAGCTTTTTTTAGTTTAACACTTTACCTTCTGATAACCTTAATGGGCCGAGCCTTCCTCCGAAACTTAATAAAGCCCAATATTCTCTGGAAATAAGGAAACATTAGTAGTGAAATGAATTAAGGAACTACAAAACAACAAACACTGTGAAACTTGCGATGTCAATGTAAACACTGAAACCGACACTATCCTACGAATATCGCGATCAAGAAGTCGCAGAATTGCGATGTCACTTCTGTTGTGATTGTATGATTCCTCTTTTATGCCGTGACTGCTACAAAAAAAGAAAGAGCACAAAGACTGTAAGTGGTGGTGAGATTGGTACGTGACTTTTAATGCGTGGAGACTAAGTATGAGGTAGGTTTGGTGAAGAGTCGGGATCGGAATTCTTCTAAGTCTGGAAATCGAGGTCGGTTGGGAGGACAATGACTTGAAAAATAACTTAAACTCAAAACGAGGTCGTCGCTGGTGACGACCTCTACCCAAACTTAGAAAATAATTTGAACAAATAATTTGGACTCAAAATAAGATCGTCATTCGTGACGACCTGTTTTTAACTACTGCTGAAAATGTCTCAATCAGAGCTAAATCTTTGTATTAGTGGAATAATATGATAATGAATGAATCATCAGTATACACAAGTCTATTTGTAGTAAATTCATAGTGGGTTTTGAAAGCTTTTCTAATCTTCTTTGGACTTTGGATCTGTTTTGATATTCTTTGAGCCTGAGTCAGGATTGTGTGTTAGGCCAAAGGGTGGGGTGAAGCCCACCATCAACAAAGACCATCTTACGATTTCAATATACTAAAACAATATATTTTAAATACATGAGTAAAAATATAAATACACCATGGTGAGCATAATTTGGAATTAATGAGGGATGTACAGATTGAAACAATTGGTCTAACAAAATGCGTGGATCTAGAGATTAATCAGTAGCCTTCGCGAATGATTGATGATTGGTGATATAAATGTTTTGACCCTTTTCTAAGTGTTTTGACCCTTTTCTAAGTAGATAAAAAACATAAAACTGCATGTATATAGTTGTGTAACACTTGTGTTAGTGTAAAACCCTTTATCAAAAAAAAAAAAAAAAAAAAAAAAAAAAATTTGNGCTGTGCTTTATTAAAGTTGATGAATCACTATCGGAGTTCATTGTGTTATTAGTATTACCTCATAAAAAGGAAAGTTGTTAATTGCATATAATAAATTAATAATTACAGAGACGATCACTAATTGCTATAATTATTATTGGCTTTTTTCTGTTTAATGCTTATATATGGAATTTAGTAAAATGTAAAACCTTATTTGTGGAAAAAAATGATTCGATAATTAATGAGGGATCAAGGAATTTAAATGGTTAATATATTGATTTAGTTCCTTATATTTTCCTTGAGAGGTGAAGATTTTGCAGCAGATTAGAGCAGAGAGAGACGCAATAATTCAATGGAGGCAGAGAAACGCGTGGTGATTGCTTCATCATCACAAAGAAAGAGAAAGAGAAGAAGAATGAGAAGAATAATAAGAAAAAGAAGAAGAAGAAACGAGAAGCGCGAATGATTGCACCATCATCACTACCAAAGGAGGTCGTGGAGGAAATCTTCTTGCGACTTCCGGTAAAAGCCCTAATTCGAGGGAGTTACCAATGTTGATGCCTCGAGTCCAAACGAGGGAGTTACCAAGTGTGAGGTTTTTGACTTTAGGGTAAACGCGTGGAGGTACTTGGCTTGCATTCCAAGTTACCGTATATTTCATGACCAAATGCCAGCCTATGCAAACGGGTCGCTGTATTGGCTCACGGAACCATATAAGGCGAGAATCCAAGTAGTGGCTTTTGATATCAAGACTGAAACATTCAGGTTGCTCCCTAAGATTATTCCGGCGATATATTGCTGGTTCAGATCCTCACCATATTGTCATGTGCGCTCTGGACAATCGTTTGTGTATGTCGAAAAGGGAGAAAGATACGATGATCCAAGATATTTGGAGGTTGAAACCATCAGAAGACACGTGGGAGAAGATTTTGAGCATAGATTTACTTTCTTGTTCTTCTTCCCGGACTGAGTTTCGAGATGGATTTAACTGGAGCGAGGAAAATAGAGTTGAGCCATCCACACCGGTGGCGATATGCAAGAACAAGAAGATCTTGCTCTCGCATTGCTATTCCCGCGGTCTGGTAAAATATGGTCCCCTATCAAAGTCCCTAGTTTCCGTTTACCTAAGAGGTACTTCTAAGAGAAAAGTTACTTATTTTCAGAGTTTGATCTCTCATATCTAAAACCTTTCTTACTTACTTACTAGCTTTAATGTGTTTGGAAGCTCGGTAAGATACAGAGCATTTATTCTGTTTGAGCTTCTTAAAAAAAAAAAAATTCCCAAACAATATATGGTTGTACGGTACATTTTAAAAATTTGTATTAATTAAATGGTAAACCATTAATTGTCCTTTTACCACATCATAATTTAATATCGGGATTTAAGATTGTAATTAGACAAATGTTGTTAATAGCAGCCAAACCAAGAAGATAACGACTACATATGAGAGCAGCTTGTGTGAATGAAAATGTGAAATGGAACAATCTAAACTTATGAGATGCCTAAGAAGTTATAAGAAAGAACAAATAATTTTAGTTAGATTGAGCCATTGGGCCTGTATAGAATTTATCACTGGGCTGTTGTTTGAATTTCAACAAATGTTGTTTGTTTGGTTAGTCACCTAGTAATTAATAATGATTTGGTTTTGGTCCTTTGGGATACCGAAATTAATTTACTCATAGCCATTCGGTTTCGGTTCACATACAACTATCAATGATCATCCTCCGTCTCCGTATCTTCCAAAATTCGAACAGCCACCATGATTAAAACAAATATTATTAAGAATTTAAAGTAATAAACTGATGGATTTTATGAGTACTACGTCCCTTATGCGGTTAACTAAGGATAATCCGGCTAATCACATGGAAATATTTGTATTACCGTGATACACAAGCTAACACAACTTATGTAGATTATATTTATATTATATCCCTATACTTTTAAAGTAATGCGAAACAAACCCCGTACTAAAACAATACGAACAACAAACCCCAACTTCTGTAGTATACTTAATAGCCTTACCAATTATATTAATTGATTTTTCTTGGAATAAAAGAAGAGTATAGGGATCTATTTGCAGTTTGTACCTTTCATAAAGGAATATAAATCTCGTACAAACGTCAAATCCAAATCGTTTTCAAATTTCAACTCTCTTTGAGTACTATTTGCGATTGCTCTCGACGCTTGATATAGCGATCGCGAGGGAGCTAGTGAGTGATTCGACGTGCGAATTAAGCTAAATGGGAGTGTATTGCGACGAAGACATAACTATAAACTATGCCGGTTTACTCCGCAGTCGGTGCTCGGACGAACGACCTCTGGTTAGGCAATCATGTCTACGACAACGTTCGCGGAAACATCATCCGTACGCTTTTGTCTAACTTAACAAAACGAGGGCTTTTTCAGTGTGTAAGTCTCATTTGATAACCTTAATGGGCCGAACTTTTTCCCCAAACTTAATAAAGCCCAATATTCTCACCAATTTAAGATTAAAAAGTTGTTATGTACAACCTGAATGAATCTTATCTTATATATATAATCTTAGACGAAAATCGGGATTACGATAGTAATTTTTGAGGAACTTATATATACATATCAAAAAACGTGTCATATAAGTTTTTTACTCGTGTGATAAAGTAATTACAACCTTAATGAATCTTATATATATAAAAAAACGTGACATTGTGGTTTTGGTTTTTTCTTAGTGCTAATATATATAGTTTATTGTGTAAAAGGGGAAAGATGGCCAACACATGATGTCATCATATAAATTCCACAGTGGAATATGATGATTCTGTATGTAGGACCACATATATCAGACTTGTGTTAAGAACAAT
Source organism: Noccaea bulbosa (assembly GCA_900406535.1). Taxonomy (NCBI): domain Eukaryota; kingdom Viridiplantae; phylum Streptophyta; class Magnoliopsida; order Brassicales; family Brassicaceae; genus Noccaea; species Noccaea bulbosa. The sequence continues at coordinate 6,530 of OVBJ01003235.1, forward strand.
AAGAAGTATCATATCTTTTTTTGGCTATATGGTTTTTTTATCAATGATTGTGCAACTTACTTGCATGTACTTTGTGTGTTAAATTTGAATAATTTAGAGTTGATTAACCGACGTACTAATTAATGTGCATATGAGTCTTCAACGCATGTCAAACAAGTTTTTTTTTCTCTAGGATTGTGTAACCGAGGAAACTGCGACGTTTACGAGTTATAATTCAGTATGTACAATTTTTGTGTGGTATGTGTAATCAGCCTGATTGTGCTATAATTCTATTGATTTAATCTAAAGTTACAAATAAGATAAACGAAAAAAGATATAAGCAATTATCAAAAGTAAGCAAAATATAAGTACGATATAAGCAAAACATAAGCAAAAGAAAAATAAATGTAGAAATTGTAGATTTAAATTTAAGTCAGTAAGTGATTATTTTAACATCCAATAATAAAATCAAAAGATAGACCATATGAGTCTTTCTTACAAACCATAGTTCATAAGCAAAATCCATATAACTAATTAAAAGTTTAATTATGTTCTACATTAACTCGTAAAACTCGAACCTTTCAACCAAGCTCATCTTTTTTAGGGAGATGAGTAATCAAGGTAAATTTGTAATGATACAATCACATGTGTAGATGGTTAGTTTCCGATAAGTATTTGTAGAATTTAATTTGTTAGGGGCCAACATCAAAGAAACTATCTTATTCTCTCTCTTAATCATTATCTTGACTCTCACTTTCATCAAAGAAACTATCTGTTCGCTCGTTCGTTCTTTTAACTTTAGGCAATTCATCATTCCATTTCATGTTGTCATACACACAAGCTGCTTTCATTATTGTTTTGGCTACTATTCGTCTAATTACAATCGCAATCCATTATCAGTACATCAGATTATGATTTAATTGGTAAAAGACAATTAATGGTTAACCATTGAAATACAAATAACTCAAGTTAGATGGATTATTTACAACCAATTCTTAAAGAAAATTAGAAGAAATGCTCTGTTTATTTCACGCTTCCAAACACATATATCAAAGGTAGTAAGTGAGTAAAAAAACTTTTAGATATGAGAGATCAAACTCTGAAAATAAGTAACTTTTCTCCTAGAACCAGGATGTCGGAAAAAGAAACCTAGAGACTTTGATAGGGGATCATATTTTACCAGACCACGTGAATTGCGATGTGAAAGCAAGATCTTCTTGTTCTTGCATACCACCACCGGTGTGGATGGCTCAACCCTATCCTTCCGGCTCCAGTTAAACCGATCAAGAATCTTAGTCCGAGAAGAAGAAGGACAAGAACAAGAAATCAAATCTATGGTGAAAATCTTCTCCCAGGTGTCTTCTGATGGTTTCAGCCTCCAAATATCTTGGATCATGGTCTCGGGCTCCCTTTTTGACATACACAAATGATTATCCAGAGTGCACATATCAATATGGTTAGGATCTGAACCAGCAATAGCCGGAATCATCTTAGGCAGCAGCCTGAATGTTTCAGTCTGGATATCAAAAGCGACTACTTCGATTCTGGCGTTATATGGTTCCGTGAACCAATAGACCGACCCGTCTGCACAGGCTGGCTTCTGGTCATGATATATACGGTAACTTGGAGTGCAAGCCAAGTACCTCCAGGCGTTTGCCCTAAAGTCAAAAACCTCACACTTGGTAACTCCGTCGTTTGGAATTGAGACATCATCATTGTACTTATCAGAATTATAGAGCCACACTAATTTGTAATCAGCGGCCTTCACGAAAGCTAGATGAAAGAGTGAAGCCATGTCTCTCCAATCCTCTGGAGTAGGGTTAAAGTTGTGTATTGAAATCTGAAACCTAGCTGGAGGAAGTTGCCGGAGCCACCGTGTAGCCGGATTAACTACATACATGGAGTGCGATTTTGGGGAATGGATGCAGAAAAGGCCATCGCAGCTTTCGGAAACGTAGTTCCAGTGGAATAACCCTTGAGGGAGATTGACTAGAGCAAAGGATAGATGAGAAGACGATTCCAAGCAGAATGTCCTAAAACCAATGTCTGTGTCTGAACGAGGAATCCCTTTGAAGGGATCTTCTTCGGTGACGATCATGACTTTAGGATGATCCACGCAGGTCCGTTTGACGAGCTTCAAATGTTTCTCCGCGAAAGAGAGAGACGCGATCGTCGATCTCCATTGTTTTGAGAGAGACTTCAGTCGGAATAGGACTTTTATCGGAAGTCGCAAGAAAATTTCCTCCACGACGTCGTTTGGTAGAGATGATGGTGCAATCACTAGCTTCTCGTTTCTTCTTCTTCTTTTTCTTATCATTCTCCTTATTCTTCTTCTCTTTCTCTTTCTTTGTGATGATGGAGCAATCACTCGCATCTCTGCGTCCATCGTTGATGATCAATCTGCACAGATGCCTTTTCTCTGCTAATTATCTTAGTAAAGATCTTTCATCCTTTTCTCTGCTAATTTTCCCTATGTATTATATAGGCTAAATAATATAACCCATAATTTTCTTCTCGATGGCAAAAAAAAAATATATAGCCCATAATCTCTCAGAATTAATGCCCAAGATCGAGCCACGCCATGAAATAAAAGTCAATATCCGCTGTATACATATTCTTTTTTTTTTTTCCTTTTTTTTGTAAAAAGTGTATACATATTCTTTTTTTTGTCAACAAGTGTATACATATTCATATATATTAATGTATACTTTCCTTACACACACCAAAATGACCAAACTGAATTAGAATTTTATGATCTGTTTTATAGAGTTACTATATATTGAGACTTTTAATTTATAATGAATACCAAAATTTCCAACTACTCTTTCCAATTTTCTTTCGCCTTCATTTTATATGTATAGTTTCAGGATTTTATATCTCATGCATATCTATATTCAGGAGTAGTAAATTGTTTCATTTATGAATCATGGCTATTCATAATATCTCTTTTGATAAATTCTCGTTACAATATGTATTTTCGTTGCAATATATATATAATGCAGTGAATAATGGTGAATTTTCCATTACTTATACTGTTATACTAGAACCTAAATTAAGCAATTTAAGATATTGTAAATAAATTCCATCAACAAATGTTACACACTTAAAAAGTAAATATTATGGATATTTCGTGCCTTCTCAAGCAAGGGATAACTCTATAGATAGCTTTATATACATACAAAATAGAGGCAGTTCAACTTTTTGTTTCCCTTCAGAAAGCAATGAAATTCTTTTTAAATTGATCATGTAACAAGTTGAGGGTCTGAATACGGTAGAGTTTTTGTTCTCTCTTGCCAAATGGAACATAGATCTTTATCTTTTTTAACTTTCTTTTCTTTCGACAATTTGTGACAAATAGATATATTGTGTGTATTCTAATTACCTCTTATTATAGACTTTGTTCAAAGGCGAAGGCCAATTATATCCCAAAATTAAATATAATATTAAATTATTAATGATTCAACCTCATGCTTTCAGTTTTCGTATGTTTCCTCTTTATTTTAAAATTTATATTAGATAAGATTAACAGAAGAAATGGACAAAAAAAAATAAAAGTCGAAGTTGACAAGGATGCATGCATGCATGCTTTTTTTAGCAATCGCAAACTGAAAGCATGAGGTTAAATCATTTATAAAATCATTTTATAATATTTTTTTATAGATTTACTATAAATTGAGAGCTTTATGAAGATAAATATCAAAAATTTCAAGTACCTGTTCAAGTTTTTTTACGATAATTTAAGAGCTTCCTAATGAATATTCCAACTACTTTTTCCAAATATCAAGATATTTATATACTGTTAAAAGCTTAGATTAGATAGTTAAATAAACATTTGAAAAGCATTATAGGATTGAATTGTGGAATAAAATGCAGGAGTTACCAAAAAAAAAAATAAAAAAATGCAGGAGTTCTAAAAGCTGAAATAAGATCATTTATGATCCTTTTTGACAGCGACCTATAACAGTATACTACAGAGCACGTAGTGACTTTCCGCGTTGTTTCCTATCTATTAGTTACTACTGCAAGGTTAAATTTTTACCACGATTTAAAGTTAAAATGAACGTACATACATGAGCCTTTCTACTCCTTCTGTATAATGTATCAAACTTTTAAGGGCCAAATCTGATTTTCTCTCTTCATCATAAAAATCCTTTTTAAAGTATTACACAAAAAAAAAAAACTACAAGAAAAATGTCTTCCGGTGAGTGGGGTGATCAGATGATCGATAAATACTATGCTGCCGTCAGCAGATATGGTTCAGAAAACGAGGTGAAGAAGATCGCCGAGTATCTGAATGTGTCTGAGAGTGAAGTGCAGCGTGAGTCTCGTATTCTCAGAAACGTAGGCAAGAAGCATGGAAAGGGAAAAGGTAAGGGGAAGGCTAAGTAGACTGCTTGAAGCTCAAGGAAAATCGTGTCTTTACTCTATTTACTAATTGTCTGCTTTTATCTTATGGTTTCTCTTTAATCTATTTACTAATTGTCTGCTTTTATCTTATGGTTTGTCATTAATTTCTTTACTTAGGGTTTGCTTATTTTATGGATTGTAAGTTGTAAGAAAGAAACTAAAAAACGTTTTTTTGATTGATTTTAAAAAACGATCTAGTAGGCTTTCATACAATTTAAGTTTAATTACGATTCAAATACATCTGTCTGTTTTTATTTTTGTGTCCACTCTACTAAAAAATGACTTGATTAATATTGTAATTGAGAAACGAATTCTTCTTTCAACATGATGTAATATTTAAATAAAGCATCTAAACCGTGAACAAAAGAATCAAAAAGCAAAGAGAGAGAGAGAGAGAGAGAGAGAAAAGAAGAAGTGAGACTTGTGTTCTTCCGGTGTTTAGCTTTTTCTTTCGTTTTCGCCTTTTAGGTTCTTACCTTTTCCCGATCAATCAGACCAATCCCTCCCTCACTTTTGGCATCTTCGACTTATTCCGATTTTTCTTTCTTATTTCTATTTCTGGCGATTTTTTCCAACCAATTCCTTGTTGTAATCCCCAGAGAAAGAGAGAGATGTGTAGTCAGTTGACAATATCTTCTTCTTCTTCACCATCATCGTCTTCTCCGTACTATGAATCTTTGAAGATTTTGGAAGCTGCTGTTCAACACGCAAACACTCTGGAAAATTTTGTTTAGGTCATTTTCTGGGAACCTCTTCTCATAAAAAATTGGGTTATTTTAGGAAACAACGAAAAGTTTTTTATTTTAATTATGTAAAAGCTATTGGAGATTGTAGCAATCACAAATGGAAGATTCCTGAAAATTGTTTTCGGCTTGATATTATTATAATTTCACCAAATTTACAAGTTTTTTTTTGCTCAGGATAGCGAACAGTGGGGGTTGTTGTTAATTACTATTTTCGTTAATGCACATGTTCTGTTTGCCGAATTTGTCTATGAGAATTTTGAGCTTATCTATTCAGGGCAGAAACAATTCCAATGGGCAATTCCAATTTTGAGCTTCAGATGAAACTGGTCCATAGTAACTTTGCTTCATTGTTACTGATCTTGCTTGGTGGATTGATCTTTCTTGCTCATGTTTTGTTCCTCGCTACTCAAACCTCTTTCATGTTCTTGTCTGTGCAGTCTATACTTAATTTTGTTTGATACTTTTTGGTTCAACTGTATTTATAATTAGATAAATAATCACATTTTTTGGAAGATGATATTTTTAAACATCTAAGACTTCTTATCATTTTTTTCCACATATAGAGTAATTAGTTTTAACTGTTAAACCATTGCCAATTTTTCTCCCCTCGATTTTATTTCTTTTTTAGTCGGAACTTCTTGTTGGGCTCAACTTTGTAAAATTAGAGGCCCAACATAGGGAATATGAGTTCTATTAGAGGCCCAACATGGTCAACTTTGTAAAATTGCACCGCGAAGCTTCATCACCGTATACCACCGCTTGTATCTTCTGAAATTTGTCCTCCATAAGTAGATGACAAGATCAACCGAAGTCACCGGAGTAAATAATCCAGAGATTCGTCGGAGGAAAGGAAAACAAAACATTAGTCGGAACGCTTAGCTCCGAACCGGTGAAAGGGATCTTGACAGAACTTCTGGAATTTGACAACTTCCACGTAGACGGAAGAGTCTACACACTTTCAAAAGGCTATAGAACACACAGCAAAATCCGTTAACTCAGAAGACAACATAATGGAAGCAAACTTTCAATTGTTAAGGACAAGAAACATTTAAGATATGAGAGATAGAAATTTGGAAATAAGAAACAACCCTTTCAGAGTGGAAATTTGCAGGAAATAAAGTTTACTAGTTAATTGCATTGGTACTCCTCAAGCCTTTATGATCTACCATTTCATAGCGTTGGTTAATTACTCTTGTGGTACTCTCATCTAATTTATACAATATGCATGACAAATTATAGAAAAAAAAAGATATAGTAGGCTTTCATACAATTTAAGCTTAGTTTCGATTCAAACAAATTCATTTTCTCTCTGTTTCGTTTTTTTGTGTCCACGTCTACTCCAGAGTTTGGGCCATAGGATAATACTGGGTTTAGTCTTTGGTTTACTTCAGCAAAACATGTTTTGTTAGTGAGGCAAAGTACACGCGTTCTTCCACTTTGAGCTTTTTGTCTATAT
>OVBJ01003236.1:0-13112 GCA_900406535.1 Noccaea bulbosa
CCAGTATTGTGTCGGATAGAGATCTGAGATTTGCCTCAGAGTTTTGAAGGGTATTTCAGACAGAGATGGGCACTAAGGTACATATGAGTACAGCTTATCATCCACAGACAGATGGGTAGTCAGAGAGGACTATCTAGACCTTGGAGGATTTGCTGAGGATGTGTGTGTTGGATTGGGGTTGCCATTGGGCTGATCATCTGTGTTTGGCAGAGTTTGCCTATAACAACAGTTTTCAGTCTAGTATTGGCATGGCTCCGTTTGAGGCTTTGTATGGGAGGCCATGCAGGACACCCTAATGCTGGACCCTAGTGGGGGAGCGCAGCATGTTTGGAGCTACTTTTGTTCAGGAGACGACGAAGAAGATCCGTGTCTTTAGACTGAACATGAAGGAGGCTCAGGATAGGCAGAGGAGCTATGCAGATAGACGCAGACATGACCTTGAGTTTCAGGTGGGAGATAGAGTTTATCTCAAGATGGCTATGTTGAGAGGCCCTAACAGGTCTATAGCAGAGAACAAGCTCAGTCTGCGGTTTATGGGTCCATTTCCAGTGTTGGAGCGAGTTGGACCAGTTGCTTATCAGTTGGACCGATTATGAGTGCCTTTCACAAGGTGTTTCATGTTTCTATGTTGAGGAGGTGTTTGCATCCTTCAAAGGAGTTAGTGGCTGAGATTCCAAAGGATCTTCAGCCAGATATGACAGTTCCGGCAGTTCCTGTGAGGATTCTTGANAGTTGGACCGATTATGAGTGCCTTTCACAAGGTGTTTCATGTTTCTATGTTGAGGAGGTGTTTGCATCCTTCAGAGGAGTTAGTGGCTGAGATTCCAGATGATCTTCAGCCAGATATGATAGTTCCGGCAGTTCCTGTGAGGATTCTTGAGAGGAGAGTCAAGGTTCTGCGGAACAAGAGGGTGCCATTGTTGAGAGTCTTGTGGGACTGTAATGGCACAGAGGAGCAGACTTGGGAGCCAGAGGCAAAGATGAAGCTGAAGTTCGGAAAGTGGTTCGACAAGCAGACTGTGGAGTAATCTCCTTTCATCTTTGTGGTTCTAGTCTTGTTTCTGGTTTTGGTGTTGTTGTTTTTGGTTTGTGTATTTTCGTTTCGTTGTACGATATGCATTTTTTGAGTTATATGAGATGGAGTTTTTGCCTCATATGTTTGGGTCATGTTCGGATATTACAAGTTTCTTTGACCGATGGGGTCATTGAATGTTTTAGTCATATGATTTATACGCGTTTCAGATTTTATTACTCGATACATTCTTGAGACGGTGGTGTCTACATTTTTGGGACGGTGGGTGCCTGGCAGACTTATATTGGGGGTCGCTACCTCAGTATAAGTGGATATCGTGACGGTGTTGTTACGGTACGAGTATCGTGACGGTGGTGTTGCGATATAGATAATGTGACGGTGGTGTCATGATATAGACATTTGTGACGGTGGTATTGCATTTGTGGTATCGATGAGTAATAATATCTAGAAACATGAGTATAACTTACGACTAAAATGTGAGTTTTGTAGTCTTGGAGAGACGTTTGTGTTGGGATTCGAGGACGAATCCAATTTAGTGGGGGAGAATTGTAACATCCGCGAACCAGAAAGTTGTTTTAGAAATGGTATCGGATGGCATTAGGGATTCAGGAGTGGATTGCACATGCTCTTCGAGGTGTGAATTTAGGATTGGTTGTACATGTTCTTGTTTGATTGTTGTACAGTCGGTCTAAGATTCAAACACTTCAAAAAAAACGTGTAAAAAACCTTTGAATCACTAGTGTCGATCGACACTAAAGGTGGTGTCGATCGACACCGGTTATCAAGTTGATTTCCGGTTTAAGTCGATCGAATTAGAATTGGAGTTGGTTCGGGTCGAGGGTGTCGACCGACACCAAGGAGTGTTGTCGATCGACACCAGTTTCAGGAGAATTGGCCGGTTTGATTTAACTGAGCTGATTTTTGTCGGTTAAGGGCGAGGGAAACTCTGTAGCCGCGTTTCAGAGTTCACTTTTCTAGTTTTGGAGTTTCAAAGCAAGAAGGAGGCGATTTTGTGGTGATTTTCTGAGTTTTTGGAGTGGATCTGTTGCTATTATACCTTGTTTCATCTCCTTTGCTCTTTCCAATCCATTCTAAGGTGAGTGTGTGACTATAGGTCCGTTTATCACCAGAGATTCCTTGAGATATTGAGTTTATGATGTGTTCTTGAGTTGTTCATGTCGATTTTGATGTTTTGATTTGTTTTCGGGCGTTGAAAACCCGTAGATTGTGTTTTTATGTGAAATCTGCGTTGTTTCGTTACTTTTGGTGTCGTTTCGTCGGGAGGGTGTCAATCGACACCATAGTGGTATCGATCGACACCAATGTCGCAGAGTGTCGTTCGACACCCTTTGTGGTGTCGGTCGACACCGAGCGGGGCATCGATCGACACCAGTGGGGGTGTCGATCGACACTGCTGTGTCTGCGAGATTGTTGAGTTTGTTGGTCATTGCTGCTTATGTTATTTGTTGTTGTTATGTGTTGTAATGTCTGGTGATGGCGTACATGGCCTGTAGGCAGAATGATCCACTCACTAAGTATTTATGATAATACTTACGCATCTCTATTCCAATGTGATGCAGGTAACAGGAATGTTCAACAGCGGAATGAGGCCGGGAGAGGATGAGGATGTTAGGATGATTTAATGTTTTAAGTTATTTGTTATTGCAAACCTGGTGTTTAGGTTGCTAGATTTATTATTAATTCATTGAATTCATTTGTTGAACCAAATTATTGATTTATTTATTTATTGATTTCTTTACGAGAATTTCCGCAATGGATAAAAAAAAAACCTTGGTTGTTTCAGTTACCATTTGTGACGGGTGGGTCACAATAAGGGTATCGAGAGGGTGGATCTCTCGAGGAGACTGGTGGGTCTCAAGAGTTAGAAGTAATAATGTCTGAAAACGTACGTATAACATAGGACTAAATTGAGTCTCGGGAGATCAAGTGAGGATCTCTAGTGGCTTTGGCTGGGTAGGGCCGGGTTTTTGTGGTCATTGGTAGATGCGTTGTGTTGGGATTCGAGGTCGAATCCAGTTTAGTGAGGGAGAGTTGTAACATTCGTAAACCAAGAAGTGTGTATTGGAGGTGGTGTCGAGCGACACCAAGAGGGTGTCGGTCGACACCGACCGGTTATAGGAAATCGACTCCGGTTTAAATTGATTTTGTTCGGTTATGTTGGTTCGGCGGGTGGTGTCGAGCGACACAGGCAGTGTGTCGATCGACACCGGTTTTTGAGAAATCGACTGGTTTGATTTAAGTTTGTCTGCTTTGGTCGGTTTAGGGCGAAGAAAACCTATTTCGCATAATAAAAGCGATGTGGCCGCGTTTTTTGCACAGTTTTCGAGAGATAGAGTTTCCAGAGACAATGGAGGTGATTTTGGAGAGATTTCTGAAATCTGGATTAGATCGGAGTGCTGTTCGTTGTTCTTCGTTGCTTTCTTCCTTTCTCCCTCTTTCAATCCGTTCTAGAGGTGAGTGTGTGACCGTAGGCTCGTGAATCACTAGAGATTCTTTTTGTTGTTGAGGTTTTGGGTTGTTCTTGAGCTGTTCATGGTTTATTTGTGTATTTGATCGTTTATGGGGGTTGAATCCCATTGATTATGTGTTATTGTGTTGTTTCATCGCTGTTGGTTTGTGGTTTTGAGGCTGTGTCGAGCGATACCCTTTGGGTGTATCGGTCGACACCTAGCTGGGTGTGTCGAGCGACACCTCGGAGGTGTCGGTCTACTCAAGAGCTGTTTCTGCGTTTGTTGCTGTTGTGTTTATGAGTTGCTGTTTGTTGTCGTTGTTTAGTGTTTACGTAATTGGCCTATAGAAGGGAGGACCGTCTCACTAAGTATTTAGGATCAAGGCTGAAGAGGGAGATGATAGGATTGTTGGTTTATTGCTTATTGTTTAAGTTGTTTGTAAACGTGGTGCTAGGTTGCTAGAGTTATTTATGTTTATAGAATTATGTTGTTGAATTGAATTAGTTATCTTATTAATTTATTTTATTGATTTCTGCATTGCTGAGCTGAGTTGATTATAAATAATAATAAAAAAATTGGCTGTTTCAACAATAATAAGAGTGTTTTGAACTAATTATTATTCAAGATGATTTACAAATGTGATAACAATCTCATATTTAAAGAGATCATAGAACAATTTAGATGTAGCTCGATCTTATCTTATACACAGCTGGAAAGTGGTCAATCCTTTTGTATCAGAGCTAACGGGTGGAAACGGTTTTTCTGGCTTTGATTTGGTGGGGTTGATCTCTTGTAGGCTTTGTTCTTCTTTCCTCCTCTCTGTTGTTTGGCCGACACTCTTTTCTTCTCCTCTGTTCTTCAATTCTTATCTCACTTACAACAATTAATTAAATTGATCATACAATTATGCAGAAATGCGATTATATATTTTCAAATTCATCGTACTAATAATAAGAGTATATTTTCTGTAATTCAACTATGGTTTTTTAAAAAACACTTTCTTATACACTTGACCGAAAAAAAATATTTCCCACATGAAAGTTAAAAATGATACTATTAGTCAGATATAGAGAGACATATAGTCCGCGATGCAATCTATTATTTAGCGAAGATTGTGCACAGAGAAGTCAAAGTAGACAGTTCAAAAACAAGTTAGATCGTTGAATGCAGAAGATTCTTAACTCAACACCATGTTAAAACCAGATTTTCTTTTTAATTACACAACACAACACCATGTTTATACCATGTTAGACCGTTCAACAACAAGTTGAAACATATTAAATTGTTTAGTATTTTGATATAAGTTGCTTACAACCAGAAGAAAAGCTAAGACCAAAAAAAAAAAAAAAAAAAAACCAAAAAAAAAGCTGGTTTTTTANGGATAGTGGGTATTTACATGCTACCAAGCTCCTCCCAGCCCGAGAGTAGTTTAATTAATGTATTGATTTGCTCAACAAGAACAAAAACACAAAATATGAATACCGTGAGGTTAAACTAAACAAAGTAGTTGTTGCTCAAAAAAAAAAAAAAAAAAATAAAAACCAAANCGTATCTAGATGTGACATCCAGATAGAGAAATTTTATCCACATTCATACTACTTTTTTGTATACGGTCTGCTAGCGGAAACTATACTAACAAGTTAATATTTCGAATACTAAATTATGAGCCACACATGTTACATGATTCACCATAATTTGGAAATAATTAAGATAACAAGTGATACAGTTTCATTCTTTTAAATACACACTTGGTGTAACCCACTCCTCATTTACATCGTTTTCAACTCTTCATAGGAGCCACATTTTTTTTTTCTGCCGCCTCTTTGACTGAATAAAAAGAAAGAAATAGTTTCAATCGAATACAAACCAAAACTAAAGTTGTCATCTAAATAATAAATTAATATAATGGTAGTAAAATACAACTAATTAGGATGCTTATCATTCACTCATTTTGAATAAATCATCAAGTATACTACTATTAGAAGGTTGATAAAACGTAACGTGCCTCTTAGAATTAAGGAAAATAACTACTCTTTTTATATGCGTCTTTTCAAAAAGAGTCGCATATATTAAAATGGTTGTAATATAAATAACACATCTTTGATCAAAACAATATTATATTTTATGTAAGAGACACTTATTTTTCTCTTTAAATAATATGATTATTTTTGCAAATAGATTTCAACTTTATATCAATAATTTTACAAAACCATACATTCTTATATATATCAAAAATAAAACTAATATTAATCATATTATTATAAACTGGTGGTGTTGATGTTGTGAATGTATAAAGTCTAACTCAAAAGTTATATAAAACGTATAAAACGTATATGGTAATGTTATGAACAACTTAGATGTATAATACAGAAAACGAAAACAAAAAAATCAAAATTAAAATCTATTCAACTTGAAGTCTTGAACAAAGACGGAGATCGAAGAATCTTGTATGAGCCATAACGTCGCATGGCCATAGAGTCTGTACCAACACGACTGCATGATCGATACGGACTACCTAGCCCGCAAATCGGAGGACTAACCAAACCATCATCTTCATCATCATAATCATCACTATGGCAATCATAAGACTTCATATCGGCCAAAACCTTGAAGAAAAAGTCAACCTCGCAAGGAAGAACAATGGGTCCATCACGTCTATACCCATACTCGGTCTCTGCGTCTTCTAACAAGTTCTTGAACAAAGGATGGTTCACCAATTTCGTCTTCACTACAATTCTCTGTTTCGCGGGACCCACGTATACCGTGAAGCACCCATGTGGCGGCGGCGAATTTTTCTTGATCTTTACTTTTGATTCGTTGTTCTTAGCATCATCGATAAGCACAGAGCCGTTCCAAGACTTGCTCTTCTTGATCGAGGCCGTGGTCGAAGAGGTTGTATACCCAAAAGACTTCATTTTTCTCCACGTCTTCATTATTGGATTCTCCACTAATGCTTTCTTCCTGAGTGGAGATGGTGTATTCATTGGTTTAATAAGAAAATTTTCTCAATATCAGAATCAAGAAGTGCTTGTGGGTCAGGACCTTTTTTTTTTGTTTTATCGTTTTTTTTTTTGGCTAAAAGGTTTTATAGTTTGCTTGTTTCTTTAATCTCTCATATATATAGAAGATCTTGATTGGGAATGAAGAGGTGAGTTTACGATGACGTTGACAAAGTAGAAGAGGGCGGGCTTAACTTTTGCATATGCCCATACTTCACCATATAAGAACTCAAACTCTAATAATTGATTTATATATATATGTAGTTTAATAAATAAAATATATCTTTCAAACTTATTATATTGGTGATCTGGTTTCTGGTATATTTGTTTTATTCAATTTGGTCAACGGAAATGGTTTTAGTCGGCTTTGCAAGGCGAATACCACCTGAATTTCCTTTTGGACATATTTATTTAACTAGTTTTTATTGCAGAACACACATCATATCTTCTTAAATTCTGTTGGGTTTTTTTTTTTTTTTTAAAGAAAACTTTTTAGCATGTCAACGCAAATCTAAATGGTTTTGAATGAATCTAAAGAATCCCGAGAAAGTAATGTGAATTTTACTATGGATTTGTATATAGAATTTATATTCTTAAAAAGGTGTAGATGTATGGTTGAAGGATTATATTGCAGTTGGTTTTGTACCATTAATATTTGACCTTGCTTGTAGTCCAGTTTAAAATAAAGAGGACATGTTTTCCACATTTTCCATGAACTGCATCGCTAAACAACGCAAACGTCAAATTTTTGCTTACTATATCCATTGACATATAAAATTACTGATATGAAAAGCCTTCCTCATATTACAGCTACTCTAGAAAACACTACCAGAGGCGGCAATATCAGAAACAATAATTGAAATACATTTTTTATCATTCATTATTACCGTAAATGTTCGTAAAACAACTATTTTTATAGTGACTTCAATGCGTTAGAAACTACTATACAGAGCAACCTTTGTTTTTTTTGTTTTTTGTTTTTTGTTTTTGAATGTTTGGTGTTAACCATGTGAACTTTTTGGTTTTATCTTTATCGAAGAAAAAGTTATATATGAATTTTCTTATTTACAAAAGTATTGATTTCATTTGGGTTTAATAACTTTTTGGCGGTTGAACTTCTAGGTTCTAGTGGTGGAGGAAGAAGTGATTTTAGAGATAAGATAGAACTTAGTTTAGAGAGATAATGATGTCATGTATAATGAGCCAAAAATCACTTATTTACTAAAATTTATACTTAGTCTAATTTGGTGCCACATGCCCTCCTAAGTGGTTGATTCTTGACCATTAGATTATATAAAATCTTCCATCTCAGCCACATAAATTACTTTCCTTTACTAATTTTCTTAATCAAGTTTAGTTTGGTCCAAAATCGATCACACACAATTTTACGAGAAATCTCTAAAATTCATTGAAACCATTTTACAAAGTTTAAAATTAATCAAGCATAGATGTTACATCACATAGATACCAGATTACTTGAATTTGTGAAACAAAACACCTTTTTAGCGAAAGTCTTAAACAATTAAATTAATATAATAAATCAGTTCATCAATAAATTAAAGACTAATAAACCAATATTTAATAACCAATATAATCAAAATCAGGAATGTAAATAGTTTAGCAACCTAACACCAGATGTAATAAAACATATATATACTATTAAAACTGAAGCACAAAAAGTATTTCAGTCAGAAATTTTTCAGAGAAAAAATAATTAATTTAATAAAAAACCAAACAAATAACAAGTAAAAGGTGTTTGGAAACAGGTGCAACTAGGGAGATTTTAGGGAAAAAATTTGGGATTCCACTGAATCACTCAGTTAAACGAGTTGACCGACACACAACCCGTTTTAAAAATGCGCGGATCCAGTTAATTTTTCATTTAAATTGAACCGAAAATAGTGAATCGGATTGGAAACAAACCCAATCGAGAGATTGATATCCGGATAACTCGTTCGGTTTTGAAAAAAATTTGAGTGGTCCACAACCCTTCCCATGATTGGTCTTCAAAGAAAAAAGACCATATTTGATAAAGCCCGTACATTTTCAAAAGAGGAAAATATCTAAATGGCAATAAATATTAGACTATTAAAAACGGAATCTAATAATCAGAGTCTTAGAATATCCCCAATCCAAACAATTAAGTAGAGATATTCCTAAATATATGGTGTAACAGCCCGGCCCACCGGCCCACCGCCGGCCCGACACTGTTAGGGCTGCAGCCCAATACACCCCAACCCCTCTGGTGTATAAAGCCACTGCCACTATACCAACCTAGGTTGTTGGTGAGTCTCGAATCCCAGACCTCACCCTTTAAGTAGCCTCTCTCACAGGAAGCTACCACCAATTGACAATCAATTGGTGGTAGCCTCCTGTGAGAGGGGCTACTTAAAAGGTGAGGTCTGGGGTTCGAAACTCACCAACAACCTAGGTTGGTATAGTGGCAGTGGCCTTATACACCAGAGGGGTTGGGGTGTATTGGGCTGCAGCCCTAACAGTGCCGGGCCAGCGGTGGGCCGGTGGGCCGGGCTGTTACAATTAAAAGTGCACTTTTATTGTAACAGCCCGCCCCCATCTAGGCCGCAGTCAAAACTCCCACGGCACTGCTACTGTAACAGCCCGGCCCACTACACGGCCCGCGACTGCTAGGGCTGATGGGGGCGGACTGTTACATATGGTACCTTCAAATTTTCAAAATCAATAACAAATTTTTTGTAACTTGTATCTTCTTTAATTAAAATATTCATTTCAGATATCAAATTGCGTATTCTTCACTAATCAAGTATATTCGAAATTCAATGATTTTAAACCTATTGAACAATCTCTTAAACTGTATAAATACATAGTTAACGTGAGACATATGAGTACATACCTCACAATTTACAAGAAATAAAAAAGAAAGTATAATCATGGCTAATGTTCTTCCGGTTAAGCTTTCCAAGAACGTGAAGCCATTCGGAACCGGGTGGAGAATTCAACTGAAGATTTTGCCCCTGTGGTAGCAATACCCAATTAGATCAGCAGGACAATAAAAATCATTCTATCCGACATTGAGGTAATGAAGAATGTCTTGCTTAGATTTCTATTAATAAATGAAAACATATATGTTTTGCCTCTTATATATTTCATGTTTATAACAAGATTCATTGTAGGTGAAATCATGAATGGATGAGAAACGAAAAGCTCTTTCTTGAAGCCCAAACCAATTACCAACATATAGCTTATGGTATATTGAAAGTCACTATCAATGGTTAGCCCCCATCTATTAAATCATCTCTTAATCACTAGCTTTTAAATTATTTGTCAGATAACAAACTGACCTGTTGATGCAATTCTCAATCAGTATATATTCCTATATATGTCCACAGTTTCTGGAAAATCGTATTTACCAGACAGGAACACATAAGGAAAGAGATATGAAAAGTCTAGAGATTGCATGTTTCCCTTTTCATAAGGTAAACCTTTTTATAAAAATTTGATAAGTCTATATTCCAATGTGCTATGTTTCGATTTTCATGGATGTTCAGACTGTGTATTGATTCTTTTAACTATTTTAAAGTAATTTAATGTCAGTTGTCAATTAAAATATAGTTATAGTATATGTTAAGAAGAAGGGGCGAAGAGGATGATCCAAAATTATATTGTCAAAGTAACTATGCTTTAATTATATCATTCATTTTGAAAATATAATTGATTCAGGAGATTGGAAATTAACCTCTCATCATAATTTATATCTGTTGACAAAGTAACTACATTTTATTTTAAATCTCATTTGGTTAGTTAATATGATATGATTTTTATATGATCTTATTTTGAGAGTAGATTTGATTTCTAAGGTACCTGTTATGGTACAGGATGATCAGAGACTTTTGCGGCACTTCTTTTAAGCTCAAAGAAGAAGTTGGAGACGCACTTAACCTGCAATCTACATCAAAGAAGCCTTGCATTAAATTAGAGTTTAGAGGCTAAGAAGATTAAGTTGTTGGAGGAAGAGACTGAAAATAAGGCAAAAGAAATCAAGACAGAGAGGGACTAGACGAGACATAAACCTTTGTTCTTTAATTACTTAGTTTTTAGGGTAACTAAGTATCACTCGCTTACTTTGATTTTAAGGCTTTCTGCAGGTTTAATTTGATTTCAGATCCTATCTAACATTAATAAGTTAAGATCATTTCATTTTTTCATAATAAAGTGTTCTTGCTTTTTTGATTTTTCGCCTAAATGTTTGTCTACTTGAGACAAGGCCTTGATTCAAAAGATCCAAAACTAAGTAAACTTAATGATGAGATGCTCTCTAAGCCTCCTTCAAGAACACCAAAATTATTTTTTAAACTACTTATTCTCCAACACACTAACACGCGGACACCAAAAATTAATTTAAAGACGAAACAAGAACTTTGACCAAAAAAAAAAAGAACAAACAAGAACAGATAAGTGTTTATAGGTGATACAAAATAACTAAGAAGCAAATCAGTGTAATAGAAAAAACCAGACATCGTAAGGTTTCATCTTCTGTCTCTTAAATCTAACAGGAATTGAAAATTCAGAGGATTCACCGTGAAGAAAGCTGAGTCGCTGGAATTTCTTGTGTGCATCGGAGCTGAATCTGCAGGATCGAGAATTGCATATACGAGCACCATCATCAGTGGAGTTCAGTTTTGAATCCTGTGAGAAGCTGCATAAATTGAAAGCAAAGGTTTTTTTTTTTTTTTTTTTTTTTTTTTTTTTTTTTTTTTTTTTTAAAANTTTTTTTTTGTCAAACAGCACATTAAGAAGAAACTGAGAAATTGCTTCGATAAAGAAACTGGGTGAGGTAAAGTCGTGTACCTGCGTTTTCTGAAGCAGTGGAGATTGATTTCTCGGGTCTGATCTGTAGATGTTATAACCAGAAATAATTTCAAGGTTTTCTAATTTCAACGAAGATGTCAAATGTCTTTTTCTGTTGACTTTCAACAAGAAATCAGGTATGAACTTTTTTAAAGGATTCTACAAAACATGTGGAGCTTGATTCTTTTGGTTGCAGGAAGATAAAAGTCACTTTCAGAGTTTTGCAATCGAGAATAAATTATCGAAAGGATGTTTCGGAAGAGAGACTTAGCATGAGGTTAAGGTTATTACCTCAGTTTCCCCAAATCAGGTGGAATCCGATTTCTAGCCGAAACCCGGAGCGTTGAAGAAACAGAAACAAAGTTTGAGTTTTCTGATTTCACATGCACGGTGGATGAAACAACCAGTTTTTTTTTAATTATCAATTGCAGAAATTCTCAAAAAGAAAATCAATAAATATTAAATCATAAACCAGTTCAACAAATGAAACAATAACCAACGAAAGAATGAACTAGCAATCTAAATACCATATTTGCAAAACAATAAACTTAAATAATAACACATCCTAAACATCCTCATCGTCTTCCGGCCTCATTCTACGGTTGGACATTCCTATTACCTGTATCACATTAGAATAGAGATGCGTAACTATTATCATAAATATTTAGTGAGTGGATCATCCTCCCTACAGGCCATGTACGTCAACACTAGACAATACATCAATCGATAAACAACCAACAACAACAGCAATAAAGAACAACAACCAACTCGCACAACAACGTCAGTGTCGATCGACACACCCCTGTGTCGATCGTTACCCAGGTTCGGTGTCGATTGACACCAGAAAGGTGTCGCTCGACACGGACCTCTCAGTGTCGATCGACACACCACGTGTGTCGTTCGACACTGCCCCACGACCTAAAACTCCAAAACGACACAGTTTCACGGCAAACACGAATCTGGAGTTTTCAAGGCCCCAAAACGAATCAAACTCAACCAGAACTCAAGAACACGAAGAACAACTCAAGAACATCAACCCAAACTCAGAAAATTCACGAAATCTCTAGTGAAAACGGACCTACAGTCACGCACTCACCTTAGATCTAACTGAAGAAGGAAAGGAGATGAAAGCAAGGAAGAACAGCCACAAATCTTCTCCAGAACTCCATAAATCACCTCCAAACTCTCAAAATCGCCTCTGCAACTTGTCTCCTCGAAAACTCAGCCAAAAACGCGGCGGCTCAGTGTTTTATTTGAGAAATAGGGTTTCTTTCTCTTAAACCGACAAAATCAGCCAAATTAAAACGAACCGGTCGATTTTCCTGAAGCTGGTGTCAATCGACACCCTTCCTTGGTGTCGGTCGACACCACTCGACCCGAACCAACCTCGATTTCCAATTCGATCGACACCACCTTTGGTGTCGATCGACACTAGTGATTTAAGAGCCTTTTACACGTTTTCTTCTAGGTGTTTGAACCTTAGACCGACTGTACAACAATCAAACAAGAACATGTACAATCAATCCTAAATTCACATCTCAAAGAGCCTATGTAATCCACTCCTGAATCCCTAATGCCGTCCGATACCATTTCTAAAACAACTTTCTGGTTAACGGATGTTACAANGCATGTTTCTAGACATTATTACTCCCGATACCGCAAATGTAACACCACCGTCACAAATGCTCAATACCGTGACACCACCGTCACAAATATCTGTATCGCAACACAACCATCACGATACCCGTACCGTAACACCACCGTCACGATACCCACTTATAC
>OVBJ01003237.1:0-13097 GCA_900406535.1 Noccaea bulbosa
AAACTTATTGTATCAGTTGCCAGATACATTTACTGACCCAAATATAGTGATCGAGTCACTAACCAGCTTTAAATGCTCTAATAAGAACTGATGTCCTAGAAGGACAGTATCAAGCTGCTAGTGAGTATAAAGAACGCATGAAGCGTGATAGATTTGTCGGTTCCAAATATTAGAATTCCCAGAAAAGTAAAAGAGCATAAGATAATGGTCAAACCGATGAAACTAATTTCTATAAATAATCTTCAGAAGAGACATCAAACATGACAAATAAGAAATTCAGGTACGTGAGACAATGATGAGATCTCGAGAAATTACTTATGTCATGTATAAAATAAAATGGAACCATATATAAGGAAATCGACGTCGTAAATAATATATTTGCATGCAATGTAGCAGTTGATGTTATGAATGAGAAAGAGGATCATGAAACAAAGTCTATTGAATTGTGTACACAAAGTAATGATTTNAAAAAAAAAAAAAAACCAAAATCTCTTAGAAAGAGAAAAAGTATTTGGACCAGAAGTCCTTACACCTGAGTGTAAAATGAGTGGGTTATAAGTAAGCCTTTGTGCCAAAGAAGAATGAATATGAAGAGATATACTCTCATGTGGTAGATGCAACTTTTAAGGTCCTTAAGTCTGGCAATGAAAGAGGAACTTAATTTTTATGACCCACTAAACAATGACATTCATATAAAAGTTCTTGAAGGATATAATCCCTGAAGGATTAATGATATAAAAATTATGTTCCCGAAGAACTATAGATATCAAATGAATAGAAATATGTTTCATGTGTATAATCACGAAAGTGAATATATAAAGTTAATAAATACTCATGTATATTTATCAACGTATAATAGATCAAAGGAGATCATTAATCTTAACATCATCAAAATTCCTGAAGAATTGTCGAAATTAATATCACAAATGTATATGGGATCAAAGGTCTTGGAAAGACAAAGTTGTCTTAAGATATCCCAAATTCACAATTTAACAAAAGATATGTTATCTCAAAAGATCCTTGCAGGATTTACATTAACACGCTCACGTATATTTGGTCTTGAAGTACCATACTGTAAATTCTATTAAAGAAATATGTTGGTCTCTTACATAATTGTAAGTTGATCAAAATGAGCATGAGATAACTCATATATACAAGATATATGTTTACAAAACTTTATGTAAAAGGGAAAGTTTGGTCCGAAGTCCAAATAAACCATGAAATGATCACTTATGAAAATGAGTCATGGACTAGAAGTCTAAATGATCTAAAAGATTATAAGATAATCATAAGACTTTATTGAGTGAAGTTATAGGTAATAGTATAGTATTCTCGCAAAGATGATATTTATGGATTGGAATGCATCTCCTGAAGAAGATGATTCCAAGGGGGAGAAATATGATGATGTGTGGTTGTACTCTTTTTCCTTATCATGGTTTTTATCCCACTGGATTTTTCCATGAAAGGTTTTAATGAGGCAACAAATAACACACAAATGAGAAACACGAATGTCTATCTCCTTTTCAAAATTCTTATCATTCACTTATTAGATCAAGAGGAGCAAAGAGAATGAGAAAGTAAATTCATCACCAAAGCCAAGAAGAATAGTGATGTCAATGTTCTAAAGATTGTTCAAGTAAAGATTTTAAAGGAGTCTTCTTCTGCTACTTTCAAGAAGTTAGTTCACCTTATTGGACTATATCACGTCAAAGATCAACACGGATGTTCATATGAGGGGGAGTAGTTGCGCGCTGTACTCTTTTTCCTTCACCAAGGTTTTTCCCATCGGGTTTTCCTAGTAAAGGTTTTAACGAGGCAACATTGTACGCGCTTAGAATATATTTTTAGATAATGGACATCCAAGGGGGAGTGTTATGATTAGTTTATATGGATGTCCATTATCGGCCCATATTCTAGAAGAGCCCAGCTTGACCTCCAAGTTGTACTTTATCTTCAAGTAAACCCTTGTCTTGTACTCATATATAAAGGACTCATTACTCATGAATAAGAATACAACCAATTCTTCTTTCTCTTGTTCTCTCTTCTTCTATAACATTCCCCGATTAATCCCCGATTAATCTCCGTTTTTTTATAAAAACGTTAATTCCGGCCCGACCGTCCGATTAACGATTAACGATTTTTTGAACACAGGTTTTAGTTTCCTTTTCAAGAGAATGTCTAAGCTGTTGCCCACAGTTTTTACCGATAATTATATTGTTCAAACATAAAAAAAAGTATTCCCTCCATTTATCAGAATATATATGTTTTGTCCGTTAGGTTTTGTTGGTTTCCTCGCTGGTTTGATTCTTTGACATCCAATTACTCGCTGAGAATAATAAGTACATTAAAATCACACAATATTTATTTTTTTCCTGATACGATTTATATGATGCGCGTCGCGACTACAATGAAATGAGATAGGTGTTTTGAATCTGGACAACAACAAAAAAACTGAGAACGGTGTTTGTTATAATAAGAGTTTCGAGAAAATACGATTAGTTTGTAAAAAAAGGAATGCTAGCACTGATAAACAAATCACGTGGGACCAATCCAAGGATTCTTTAAAAAGGCAAATTACTTCTGATTTTGCTTACTCTGTTAAACTAATACTTCTATATCTAGACAAATAAATCTAACAAAGGTAGATCAAGGGTTTACCAAATCCAACAAGTCATCTATTATCTTATATTGTTGCAAATCGATTAGACCTATCGCTAAAACCATGATTAACACTAATATCTTCTCATTTTTCTTATCTCAGTAACACAAAATTATATTAGTATTTAATTAAAAGTATCTTAAAATTTAAGAAAATTATCTTAATTAAATATTAATATAAATATTATGTTTTTAAGAAAGAAAGAAAAAACATAATTTATCTCTCTCAATATTTTTAGTTTTTTTTTTTTACTTCTAATTTCGTCAATATTTTTCGATTTTTTTTTAGCTTTTACTTTTAATTTCGTCCAAGACGGTAGTTCTCTTCTACAAGTTGAGCAAAGTAGACTTTGAAGATACAACCCAAACAACACTTTAAAGAAGTACGAAAATTCTTAAGTGGGAATTTTTATGACTTTGTAAGGGTTTAAGTAACCTATATAATTTATTTGTTTTCTCAATGAACAAAGAATGTTTGAAAATTGCATTAAAGCTATGTGATAACCAAATTTAAGTTTGGAATGACAAACACCAATATTGATATACATTCTGAAGTTTTCATATGGACGATGAAATTCAGATAAAGGTGGTCCTGCTTCAGACAAAGAGACATGCCACGTGGCATCTACCTTTCAGAAAATTAGACCGTTGACTTTCCTTGCAATATTGTTCTGGATTTGTCAATAAGAAGCTCAAGATCCAATGCAATTGACAAAATGCTCTGTCTTTCAAACATACAAAAACCGTTTTTTCCCCAGATCCACAAGAAACGGGTTTTACAGTTAGCGGGTCCACATCTCGAACCGACCCGACCCGGTATGGAAAACTCGTTCCTCGAATCCTGAAATAGGATAAATATTGGGCTTTTTACATAAATGGGCTTTATACGAGCCTTAAAAGTATACGACGCCGCCATCTAAGATTTATCTTCGAGCACGTCGTCGCACACGTGCCGTTGAAATATCACTGTCGACGTGTAAGTATAACAAATAAAAGAAATTCCACGTGTCCTCGCCATTGCTGATTTTCACTCTCCTTCCTTCAACAACTGATTTTGATTAAAACGTTTCCACAGCGCGTCAACAACATTTGATCAAGCGGACTGAGATGTTGCGGTTGCTACGGCGGAGAATCTGCAATCCAGCGGCGGAGAAAGTACGTTTGAGCAGCAGCAGCAATGGCGATTTTCCGGTCTTAAAAGGTCACAAAGCGGCTCAAGACTTTTCCAAAGACATTCTAAAGTCCCATGAAACAACAAAAAGCAAAGAAGGTATGTGAACATAGCAAAAATAGAAAACGAGATTATATTTTTTATTAGCTAGATTAAAATATAATCAGAATTCTTAAAGATGCAATCATTTTAGTCTCGATGATATCTGCTGATTCCCAACAGACCAACACAAAGTGGTTAAAAAGGAGTTCAAGATTTACAGATGGAACCCTGACAAACCAAACACTAGACCCTTTCTTCAATCTTTCTTTGTCGATCTTTCCACTTGTGGTCCCATGGTAATTAACTTCAATTATTGATTAATTAGCGCCTAATTTTACTACTCTTAACTAACATGATGTGTTGCAATAGGTTTTGGACGTGTTGCAAAAGATAAAAGGAGAGGAAGATGCGAGTTTGAGTTATAGAAGATCATGTAGAGAAGGGATTTGTGGATCTTGCTCAATGAACATCGACGGTACTAACACCGTCGCATGTCTTAAACCTATAAATTCAGACACGTCGACGCCCACTGTAATCACTCCCTTGCCTCACATGTACGTCATCAAAGATCTTGTCATCGACCTCACTAATTTTTACCAACAATACAAGTAAGTAAAACTATCTTCTTTATACCACCCCTGACATGTACTTGATTATTCCACGTGTCACACCAATCATAACGTATACACTCTTTTCCTCTTATGTAAACTAAAGATCAGTGGAGCCATGGTTAAAGACGAGGAAGCCGCCAAAAGACGGGCGTGAGCACCGGCAATCACCAAATGACCGGAAGAAACTAGACGGGCTATACGAATGCATATTGTGTGCGTGTTGTACAACATCTTGTCCTTCTTATTGGTGGAACCCCGAGGAGTTTCCAGGACCCGCGGCTTTACTTCAGGCTTACCGTTGGATCAGCGACAGGTGAACCTAAAAAAAAAAAAAAAAAAAAATAATGTGACGAAATAAAATTGGTTTTAATTCAATGCCGGTCTTTAACATCGGGTTCTTGTTTTCACGCAGCCGCGATGAGTTTAGACAAGAGAGGATACAAGCGATAACAGAGGATGAAAACAAAGTGTACAGATGTAGAGCAATCAAGAACTGTACGGCCACTTGTCCTAAAGGACTTAACCCAGCTAGTGCCATTTTGAAGATGAAGGCTAAGAAATTGCTCTCTGATCCGGTCCAGAGACCCGAGAGTGTCTAGCTGGAGACCATGACTCGGTTTAAATGTGTCAAGGCTTTTGTCTTTGGTTAGGGAATATGGAGTGAATGTCTTGAATACGTGTCTATCTACTCCTGTTATTGAAATAACGTTTCGTTTCAAAAAAGATCATCATCAACAAACACGTAAAGGCTTTAAAAAGATAATACGTGCTCTCCATAAAACCATCTAAAAATAGAATCAATTGAAGAAAAACAAGGATTAACTTACGGACATATCGCCCACCTTCTTCCTAAATATTCCCTCTCTCTCTCTTACACGACCGAGTCAGCAGGCAACAGCCATAGATTTTTGATTTTCTAACAAAAAAATGAAGTCAAATAACAAAAAGAAAGAGCTGACAGAGAATAAAACAGAATAGAGGCGATGAATTAACCATTAATGAATTGGCATCAATTTTTCAAACTCACCACCAACTCATTTGACATCTAATATAACAAAATAAACATTTCACGTCGTTACTTTTTTTTTTTCTTTCTTTTCGTCACATAATAGTCTTTCCTTTTCATTTCCGTGGTTAAACCAAAAATCATAATGACACTTAATATTAAATTTATGACACCAATACAAAACACGAAACGGAAGAATCTTCGTTCCTCTTTACCGTCCGACCGAGAAAAGCCTAATCACATCTTCCTCCTCTGTTCTTCTTTTTAAAACATGAGATTTTTCTCTTCTCATATCCATTGATCTCTGGTCTTTCGTCCTCAATTTCTTCTTCTTCTCCTTCTAATTCAATTCCTGAATCGTGATTTGTTAATCGGAAAGGGAGGGGTTTTCAGAATTCTCAGGCCGGTTCTTGGGATGGAGGAGAACACGGCGGCAGCGGCGGAGAGAAGATCTGGTTGTGGTCTATTGAGCGTTATGTTCGGTAGACGTGCCTTGTGGTCCAAGAAACCTACCGTCGCCGATAATGGTAGCCAGAAAAGCACATCTACCGCTGCGACCGCCACCAGCAACATCCAATTTACTAAATCTCCCGGCACCGATTTCAAAAAACCTCGCGAAGATCAAAAGGTTTCGGCTGAGCCAATCCAGAACAACAAGATCCAGAACCAGAGATCCGTAGTTCCATCAAAACCCTCGTCGAACCTATACCCTAATAACCATCAATTAGGTCATTACGAGAATCAACAACGAAGTAGTCATAACAACAACAATAGTAGTAGCGTTGATCCATACCGAGGAGGACAGAGGAAAGTCCCCAGAGAAGCCATCGGTTTATCTGGTGAGCTTGAAAGCATGATCACCGATCATCAGAAATCAAGAGGCGCTAACGGACTGGTTCGTGCTTCCTCTAGCAATGTCATGTTATTCGGAAATCTTGGCAATTTGAATCAGTGCGGACCAGCAACGACTGCAAACTACGGTAATGTCAACACGCAGAATTCTGGTGGAGGAGGATACGGTGTGAAGAGGACGACGGTGGCTTTTGCTGCTTCATCGGCGACAACGACAACGAAGAGCCAAGATCAATCAGGATCATTGTGTAGAGCAATCTCAACAAGAATGGATCCGGAAACGTTGAAGATAATGGGGAATGAAGACTACAAGAACGGGAATTTCGCAGAGGCTTTAGCATTGTATGATGCTGCGATTGCGATTGATCCGAACAAAGCTGCGTATCGTAGCAACAAGAGCGCGGCTTTGACCGCACTCGGGAGGATTCTTGATGCGGTTTTTGAATGCAGAGAAGCAATCAGAATCGAGCCTCATTACCATAGAGCACATCATCGTTTGGGTAACTTGTACCTCAGGTATTCTTAAAAACCCTAACTAATCTCAATCAAACTCCTTTTCATAAAAGAAAACTTTTTAAAATATCTTGCAAGTTTTGATAGGTTAGGAGAAGTTGAGAAATCGATATATCATTTCAAGCATTCGGGTCCAGAGTCTGATCCTGAAGACATTGCGAAGGCGAAAACCGTACAGACACATATCAGCAAGTGCACTGAAGCTAAGAGGTTACGAGATTGGAATGGTTTGATTACGGAGACGACAAACACAATCTCTTCAGGAGCTGATGCAGCTCCACAGGTCTATGCATTGCAAGCAGAGGCATTGTTGAAAAGGCATAGACATCAAGAAGCCGATGATGCTTTGTCTAGATGTCCGGTTTTTGATGTGGAAACCAGTACTCGGTACTATGGACCGGTCGGTTATGCTGGTTTCTTGGTCGTCCGTGCTCAGGTTCACTTGGCTTCTGGCAGGTTGGTGGTCTCTTCTGTTGTTCTTGCCAATTCTTGGTTCAAATTTGAAAATCTCAGCTTCATATCACAATTCTGGTAGTTAGTGTATACTATAGTGGTCAAATTTGAAATACTGGTTTAGTATGACAAATGTTAAACCTGGTTATAGAGTTATGTAGAGTTTGTGTGAGAATTGGATTTATATCACAACAATTCTTGGTTTTTATTGTTTTAGCTTTTAACCAATTATTTACAGTGACTGGTAAAGCAGTCGAATTTGAATTCCATGTTTCATTTCACAATTCTTGTGTTGAGCCGGTACAGAGTTTTTCCTGGATTTGAAAACCCGGTTTAGTTTTTGGGTTTATTGTTTTATCTATCTTGGTGTAGACTGTAGAGTATACGCAGAACGATTTGAACCGGTTTTAACATTTGAATTGATCAGATTCGACGAGGCGGTGGAGGCGATCCAACGCGCCGGGAAGCTAGACGGAAACAACCGGGAGGTGAACATGGTTTTAAGGCGGGCTCAGGCGATAACCGAAGCTAGGTTCAGAGGAAACGAGCTGTTTAAAGCCGGGCGGTTCGAGGAGGCTTGCGCCGCTTACGGCGAAGGATTAGACCACGATCCTCGAAACTCTGTTTTGCTCTGTAACCGTGCGGCTTGTCGGTCAAAATTGGGCCAGTTCGAAAAATCTGTTGAGGATTGCACGGCAGCGATCTCTGTCAGGCCGGGTTACAGCAAAGCTCGCCTCAGAAGAGCCGACTGTAACGCCAAGGTAGCAAGAACAAAACTATTGAGGTCAATTTGGAAAGAATAATAAATTCTGAGACATTTTTCGTAATTACGGGTATTTTTGTGGTGCAGATCGGAAAGTGGGAATTGACGGTAGCAGATTACGAGATATTGAGAAAAGAGACACCGGAAGATGAAGAGGTCACTAGAGGATTATCAGAGGCTCAACAACAACTCATGAAACGCTATGGCCAAGATTCTTGAGAATTTCTTTCGGCGGTTAAAAACCACCGTGACGGCTAATATGGATTGAGAAAGACACCGCCGGAAAATTCATTGTTTGATTTTCATTTTGTTGCCGGTCATAGACACTAAAACGAACAAATTGTGTGATTTTTTTACTTTTTGTTTCTTTTTGGGTTTGGTTGATTAAATTGAATTGTATAGCAAATGAGATTGTGGTAATGAATATGATTCTGCTGTATTTAGCTTTAAAAACAAAACAAAATTGTCGATCACAAGAAAAAAGTCAAAATTTCCTCATATCAGGCCTTAGAATTTTAGTTGGGCCCTATCATAGAGATTTGTCAATTAATCTGTTTAATACAATCACACATTTTGCTTTCATTTTCTTTATGCATGAAAAAATTAAAAGCACTAAATCTCAAACACGTTAGAATTCAATTTAGAAACACACGTTAGAATTTAGAATTGATAATCGTGTTTCATTGACCCAAAATATAGATATAAAAAAATGAATGTCCCATTCACATCACATCGTGGGAAGAACAACTCGACGATTCTTGACAAAGTCCGAGCAATGATTCCTAATCGCGGACAGCTCATACGGCGACGTGTCACGAGCTAGCCATTGCTCAACCTCGAACTTCTCCTGAGAACAACTTCTCCGACGACTCTCACTCATCGTCACTTCCACGTAGTTACAATACCAACCGTGATGACCGCCAGAACCGTCAGATGTAAGATTCATCGCACAAACCGGACCCGAGAGACAAGAACCCAACCCGGTGAAAATGTCGAGATTACCCCTCTCGAAATAGTCATGAAATGGACCCATTAAACCTCCCCATGAGACTAAATCGGAGATAACTGCATCTTGGCCGTAACTGTCGTAAAGACGGAGGCTCATTACGGAGTCTGTACCGGCTTTCCAAACCGTACCGGTTCGTATGTAAACCGTGAACACGCACATGTTGTCGTCATCATTGTCCAACTACAAATGGGAAAATACCATTAGTCGTAAAATGTACGACTGATTTGTAATATACGATTTGGTGTATATACTTTGTAAGGAAGTGACTTACGGCGAGAGCGATTGCGACGGTGGTGAGGAGGAGGAAACTTAGGATGACTGTGGAGCTGCCGCGTATCATCGCCGCCTTATTTTTACTCTTTTTGATCGTACAGCCAAATCGTATGAAATCGAGTAATGTTGAGAACGTTGAAATTTATTGTAATCCTTTACTTGTTCGCTTAAGCGAGGACTATTAATTTATGATTTGTTCTTTTTTCTTTTGTGGCTTCTTGAGAGATCACAATTGTTAATTATGTGGATATTCCGGTAGTGTAGCTATAATCAATCCGTTGGAACAGATCTTTTGTTTTTACTTTTGGTCAACTGCACATCCCATTATTTTATTTTATATGATGGTACGTACAACATGATTTTAAAATTGGGCTTATATAACCTAGATCAGAATTTGGGTTTTGTGTTGGGCCTTGGGAATTTGGGAGTGTTCATGTTAACAATTTACATTTAATTTAATCAATTTCATAATGTAATAAACGTAGCATATGCCTTTTTTTTGTCAAAGTAAGATCCTTATGGTTTGAATTTACAATAAGCTCTTGAGATATCAATTGTTTGTCAACATAAAACATTAGTTTATTTTCCAACGCCAACGGAGTTTCATATTTCGAAACTCGGATGAAACTCGGAGCATACAATTTTGTATATTGTATCGTTATCATATACAGTATATTCATATTCTCCAACCAAGTTGGGTGTGCACCCACCAATTTAGACGGCCCAGATTTAATTATCACAAGAGTCCCAAAGCACATCACATTTGATTTGTGCTTTCTCTAATCTTTATTTTTATATGAAAAATTAGTAAGTATCCAAAGAGGTGATTTGCGAACCGTTGAGGACACCATCAAATCAGAATCTGATATCGTTTTAAAGACACCCACTTGTATTTCACACTTAATATGCCCTGTCCTCAGACTAATTGTTGAATAATTGTAATGTTTTACCGGTTTTATGATCATTTCCACTATCTTTTCCTGATTTTCTTGGATTGGAATGTTCTGGTTTATTTATTTTAAATGCTAGCTTTTTCAAACACTTTTGCAAACCATGCGGATTTGGGGCTAGATTTCTCTCCAATTTCAATATCTCGCTAGTCTCAGATTCTCAAAGGTAGTTGATTCTATTTGTCTCCAAATTATTAAAGCAGCACCGATGATTACTGATCTTGTTATTCATTAATAACACTAGCTAATCTAACCTTTTTGTCCACCTAGAGTATTTAGACTGCTGAGATATTCAATGAATAAGGTTCTGTAAAGATATGGAAGCTCATACTTAATGAATAGAGACGCCTAATCACGATAAGTCGATAACAAAAAGCTAGCATATACTAGCATCCTTTTTGGGATAGAGAGATATAATGAAGAAGACAAACTTTAATAACAACAAAAATAGTAATCACATTGTACTGGAAGCATTTCCAATTTAAACAATTATTAATTTCTAGGATAAGTCACTATATTGTGATTTTGATTGTTAATCATGTACTAGTTTGATCATTGCGTTGGATTGTTATCATCACTAATTATTATAAGTAATCGATACAATTCTTTTTTTTCTCCTACCCAAGGGATAAGGATTAGACCGATTAGTTACCAACTTACCATCGACTCAAATAAAGAACCAAAAACCAAACACTTTGAACTGAACAAAAAGAAACCGACTTTATATTTTCATAATCTAAATATAATATCCAATTTCTTAAATCCATCCGATTATTACTTATTAGTATTATAAAAATAGGGTATAAAGCAAATTAAATGATATGAAGAAAGGAAAAAAAAAAAGCATATCATATAATGACAAAAGAATCATAACTTCATTTTCAAGATACTATTCTCTTTTAGCAGTGCATGTGTGGACCGACATTAGTGGGCAACTCATTTTCCATCTTTCTTATTTTCGGCAGACTCATAATTAAATACTTTCAGATCATGTCTTAAATTAGTCATTGCTGATTAAAACTCTATGACGGTTGTATAATTGAAGTCGAATTGTCTTCGTGTGATCGTGTTTAATATCCACTAATTTAAAAAGTCCATCACAGTTTTTGATTTTAAATAAATTAAAATAATTTATTATGTTTATGGGCCTGTGGGCCAAGAAGGAACTGAGTCAGAAAGACGTAGGAAAGCCGTGGGGTGAAGATGTGGGCCCATATCCATGACCGAAAGTACATTGAAGGCAGCGATACCGTTAGGCTTTGGCAGTTGTTTCCGTTTACCTGTCATTTTACCCTTTTTTGGTTATTTTCTTTACTTCTAATTTAGAAAATTTGGACAAATATTACATAAATTAAACAAAATTTGAAAAATAACCCATTTTAAAAAATGTTGGAGAACTAATCTTTTTAGTATTTGAAATTACCAAAATACCTTCAATTTTTTTATACATATTTTTTTTTTAAAAAATCGTTTATTTTAAAAATTTATTTCAATTAAAAAAAAAAATTCTGTTTATTAAAGATATTCTAAACAGTTATTTTGATTTCATTATAATAAAAAATAAAAAAAAATCTTATATTTGGCATATTCCAAAGCATATAATCTGAAAAAATCTTCAAAAAATAAAATAAAGATACTCAGAAGATCTTATTTGAAATGTAACTTATCTGATAAATAGAGAAGAAACATGAGTTTAACCTAAACACATCCCATAATTTTTTTTTTTAAGAGTGAAATGTGAGTTTCTGTGTTCTAAAATGGTGCAGATTTTTGGAGTTTATGGAGATTGGATGATGGAAAAAGAGTCATAAAATTTTGTGATTAATCACAAGAAATGAGGCATAAATGGGATGAAGTATAAACACAAATATGAAATATCTATTAGACAATTTTGTGCTATTAAACACAAATATCTATTAAAATATTTTTTTCGTGTTTTGTGATAATCTCTTTTTCTGATATATCTAAAATTTCTATTATTATTTAATTTAAATTCAAGATATATATTTTCAATATCTTAATTAAAAAAAAAATCGGTTTTTTTATTATTAATTTTAAAAAACATAAACGATTTTTTTTTAAAAAATTATGTGTGAAAAAATTGAAAGTATTTTGGTAATTTCAAATACTAAAAAGATTAATTTTCCAATATTTTTAAAAAGGGGTTAGTTTTCAAATTTTAATTATTTTTTAGAATATTAAACCAACTCACCCTATTAAGAATAAATCTGGTATATAACACACTGAAAGTAAAAATATAGCTCAAAGAGATATATAAAGTAAAAATAAAAATGAAGAATACAATTCCTTACATCCTATGGTTTTTTTCCCCTCTTCCTTATTCCATGTGATAGGGAACTGTTATGGTCCAAGAATATTTACTTATTCTAAATGTTGACAGGAATTTTTTTATGCATGGTTATTTTCATTCATACGTCTGTTTGGATTCGATATTCTTTGTAATGTCATTTTCTGTGGGTATTTGTCAATTATTTAGTTTTTATGTTTTGTAGTTATCAACCAAATAAATCCTTAAATTTGTATATCCGTAACTAATTGTCTAATTTGATAGCGAGAAACTAATTCGGTAGCAAGTTGAAAATTAACTTTCCATTTCGTTCCCCGAAATAAGATTTTCCACAACATACATGTTATAGTAATTAGTATGGCGGTTGCTATACCCGAGATTCTATCAAGAGTTCATGAATATACTGCATAAAAGCTTATGAGTTCTGAATTTAAGTGTACTAGGTGAAGACCCGCGTGTACACGCGGGTTTACATTATATTTTATATT
>OVBJ01003238.1:0-13096 GCA_900406535.1 Noccaea bulbosa
TGCCGTCTGATACCATTTCTAAAACAACTTTCTGGTTCACGGATGTTACACCATTCATATAAGCAAACCGGGAAGGTAAGTTTCAAGTTTCAACTCTCATCTTTGGACCTTTTATAGGCTCTCTGTTTTACTCAAGCTCAGTGTCTCTAATGATCAATGACAAATCACCTCTGTTTTAGGAACTGAAAAGGGCTTTTAGAGAATTCGAAATTGGAGAGCAGGAAACGCTATGCGGCGATGCAGGGAAGTGGAGACAGTACGTACAACATGTTAAGGATCCGAAACTTGGGGTTTCAACAGACCTGCCGCTTGCCTCTGCCTTGAGTAATCACGTCGTCTGAGCTGTCCTTTGCAGCAGAGCTCACACCTTTTCTCACCGGTAACTATTCATATCCAATTTGCTTAATGATTTTTTTATCTTTGGTGATTCTCCAAAATTTTATATCTTAGACGTTGCAATGCGATTTCGTATGTCAGTATATGACTAAGAAAATTAGAATAATTTGTAAAGCTTTTTAAGGTAGGAGAACAAATCTATTGCGTTTGAGTTAAAAAAATGCGGAGAATTGGTATCTCACTGACTTGACGAGTATGAACAATTTTGGTATAAACCGCTTTTCAGTTATGAACTTGTGGTTCTAGCTGGAAGTTAGCAGCACTAGAGTCACCTTCGATGCGATTATAATATTATAATATATTATTGAGATTTTAAATATATGGCTTTATATTTGTTCCGTTTTTTAAGTTTCATATGGGTTTTTCACTGTTTTAAGAATCGAGCAAATAATACAAGCTTCGAGAGCCTATAAGCTTAAAATAAAATAAAAAAGCTGATATTTGCTATTGCTCGTGATGTGGAGTATAAGACTTTTTACCTTGCTCAGCAAAACATGCTGGAAACTTATATTCTGTTTTGGATGAGAAATCTCCAGTAGTTGGCATTTCCCTTTGCTTGGTTCTGTATTACTTTTGATACTTTCCTCAAATTCCTTTGCTCTATTAGAAGGTCGAGATCGATTACACTTCTTTCTTGGCACTTTCCACGATTACTCAGATACTAATTATTTGAGATTTAATATGCAGAGACAGCATAAGAAGTTGTGCCAATCAATGATGAGGAAATAGGCAGTGCATAGTTTGCAAATTTCTACACGGACGTGTCCGGATTGCATATTATTGGCCTACTCTAAGCAGAACAAGATGAGGTAGGTTACTAATAGAGCTAGACAGTGCGGTAGGAGCTAGAAACGTCTCTAAACATTTGAACCTCAATTCAAAATTTTCAAGTCAGTGTCGAAAAAAGAAATCAGGTTATCATAAGATGTATTTGACCTTCTCAATTTGTATTTCTTATTAAATAAGCTCTTAAATGTCTCTCTCCTCTTCTGGACAACATATATTCTCTCTTTATAGTTCTAAGAAAGGTGAAATAAACAATGCTACCTTAGCTTCTGTCCACATGCTTGGTGGACAGAACATATATATTATATTGGCACCATTTCCTGCGTTTGTTTTTTCTAACCTTGCCATTGATAGAGATTAAATGCATTGAAAATTCGTGAAGCAGGTGGAGAAAGACCATCCCACGTCAACCTAATTTCTCCTCCCATCTCCTTCCTTTAAGAACAGAGACGTTGGCTATGGTAATTAAAGCAGGTTAGAATGTCTAGGGCTTCATGATTTTCTATTCCCTTAATTATTTATGCTGAATCGACTATTTTCTAGATTTTTTTTGTAAGTGGTGAGTATTCTATATATTCCAGCTAACCCACAACTTTAATCATAGTAGAGAAACACGAACATCTTGAGATGTCTAAGAGCCAAAAACCAACATATCACACAGCTATAAAATTATTATTTTCAAATAAAAACTCATTTCGGTCTACATGGGTAACTAAAACTATAATGGTGAGCTTATGTATATTTCTAAAGTAGGAATATACATAAAGTAGGATTACATTCCACAAGCTGCAAATGTGATCAGCAGTTTCATTGAAGTGTCAGCGAACATAAGTACGGAATGTGATGAAGTGCAAATATGTTCGCTTATGCATAATCATTTCCATCTTTAGACTGCAATGATTTTTTATATCAAAACTTTAAAACTTACAAATTATAAAAAGTATCTAAAATTTATTGTTTGTAACAATTGAAAATAAATTTAATCTTTAAAATAATTAATTATAACCATACATAATTATGTTAATGCCATAGAGCATAAAATATAATAGTGATAATTAGGAGGTCGGACAAAAAAGTGGGCGTATTTAGGAAAGAAGGAAGTATGGAAAAAGGTATGTGGCGTGTATACGATGTTGGGGTGAGATAGACAAAATTAACCCTCATATATGTCTGGTGAGCTGAGGAGGTGCGTGCGAGGGATGCATCGAAGGTAACGAAAAATGTGGAGAAAATTAAATGGAAAAGGAAAACATTTTTGCATGCAATAATTCAATCATTACACTCGTAATAGGTTTTAGGCTGCTGGTTTGGCCAATCAATGGACGTTGCTTCTCCCTGTTTGAAGTCGCATTTAATGGTTCCATTTATTCGAGAAGTCGTGACATGATTACTCCTGTATGTTCTTTTGTATCGGTGTAAGTATTGTCGAGTTAGGGTAAACAACCCTCTATATATAGCAGTAACACGCAACAGTGAAGACATAACAAACAGAGTTAGCGATATAAACAAGAAATAGCAGCTTCATAATAGGGAATGGTCTGAGTTTGGCTTGTAAGGTATCATCTCTCCACTTCAATTCCGCTGCCATTAACTGAAGCTCTCATAAATGTTTGTCTTTTTTTTTGGGAAAATTAATGCATGACGATAAAATGGGAACAGAATGTTTACACATGTGTGTAGAGCATTAAATGGGGGGTTGCGAAACAAGAACACAAGATAATCGTGTTTTCTATGTGTTCATAAAGCTTACCGTCATATATATACGCTGGTTAGCAATCTAACAGAATTGTTGTTCTTGTTATGGCAGATTCTGAAATGGGGAGACTTGTTCGTCTAGCTCACGGTATCTGGGAAAAGAATGGCGGTGGAGAGTGGAGTTTCATTAACGTGGAGGACGGGCCTGTTCTGTCTATTTTGGTTCAGGAGAACGCAACCTACGAGAAGCTTGTCGAAACGATGAAGAAGCAGTTTTACGTTGATGTGGATACGATGATGGCACTTACGTACCAGTACCCAGCTTGGATGCTGCAGCCAGCGGGGAACATAACACCACCGGTGGATTTCAACGAGGATGGAGACGTTGAGCTGTTTATGGCCGTTCATGTGGATCATCCGGAGATGGCGATCTGCGTGACGATTGGAAGTTATCATGTGGAGCGCTATATTTTTCAGAGAAGCAGTGGTTACGATTTTGGAAGAAGTTCCCAACAAGTTGGTGGACTAACTATGGGGGTAATGAGTAAGACAGATGTCGCTCCTAGGCTGTTAACTGTTCCAAAGGACATTCGACAGTCAACGAGTCGTGCTAATCTGAATGTTGCCGGCGGACTTCAAAATGTGCTGATGACATGCGGGGATGTCGATGATGCCATGGCTTTCTGGGAAGGTATTGCTGGTGACGGGGTTTTGATGGCAAGCGAGAAGGTATTACAGGAGGTTTGCAGTCCAGACGAGCTGGGGATAATGGACATGTGTCACGCAGCTTTACTGAGCGGGCCACCAATACCAACGGTTGTTGTGTCCGACGACGATGGGTCATCGACTGGTTCGTCGGACGATGTGGCGTCGGTCGTCATGGGGGACGGAGTTGCTGGTTTGGAGCAGATGATACAGGTTAGCGGGGGTGGGGACCAACGTCTGATCCCTTCGTCCACGAATGGTAAGGGGAAAGGTATCATGGTGGATGACGAGGCGCAATCGAAGCGTCCGACAGGCGTAGTGGTCAGACGTGCTGCTGTAACTGGCGCTCCATTAGATGACCTGTCTCCAGAGATGAGCAGTGAGGGTAACCACTTGTCATCTTGATTTCTCATTTTTGAATAATTAGTTGCTTATGTAAACATTTTGTTATATTGGGATTTTCTAAAACTTGTTTATAATTTTTGCAGTAGATTGTTAACTTTGCTTTTGGTTGTCTAATATAATTTTTATATATTAATATAGATGACGATTTTATCACCGGACCTGGTGATCTGTACGTCGGTATGCAGTTTAAGGATAGGGACGCTTTGAAGCTGCACATGGCGCTCTTTGCGATCATCCATAAATTTCGATACCGTAACAAGATATCTACTCCAAACATTATGATACTCGAGTGTAGGGGGCTAAACTGCTCATGGCGAGTGTATACAACAAGGATGTTAGGATCGGATTGCTACCAGGTGAGACGTGTAAGGCCGGAACACAGTTGCTCTGTAGATGAACGGGTTGACTATGATAGACATGCAACTACATCCGTGATCGGCGACGTGATGCGCAGCAGGTATAATTGCAACGGTTCAGGACCAAATCCAAATGCCGTACGGGAGATTATGCGTGATAACCACGATGTGCCAACCTCGTACTGGAAAGCATGGCGGTCGAGAGAGGTGGCCTTGGACACTGCGAAGGGGACAAGTTGTTCGTCATACCTGAGGTTGCCGGTGTACTTGCATCAGTTAATTGCGTCCAATCCAGAGACGGTGGTGGCGCTTGAGACAGCGCCTACTGACGGGATGGGACACAGATTCCGATATCTCTTTTTCGCATTTGGTGCGAGTGTGTCAGGCCTGCGGTACATGAGGAGGGTGGTTGTGATCGACGGTACACACCTTAAGGGAAAATATGGCGGTTGTCTCATAACAGCAAGCTGTCAGGACGGTAACTACCAAATATTTCCGGTGGCCTTTGGTGTGGTTGATAGTGAGAATGACAGTGCCTGGACCTGGTTTTTGAATAAGCTACAAGGGATCATACCTGACAGCGAAGGACTGTCTTTGTTTCTGATCGACACAGTTTGATTTACGCCGGTATAAGAAAGGTGATCATACTAACATTTTTTTTATCGATATAACTATGTTGAATCCTTCTTTTCTCAATTGTTAGTTCGTTAAACAAATTATTATCGTTATAACATCTTTGTTATGTCTCTTTAATTCAGGTTTATCCGCGAGCAAAACATTGTGCCTGTGTGCTCCATCTCCAGCGTAACATCCAAACGATCTTCAAGAAGCGTCAGCTGGGTTATTTGGTTTCACGTGCAGCACGAGCTTACCACGTGCGGGACTTCTACATCCACTACAATGAGATCAAAAAGACGAGTATAGCTTGTGCCGACTACCTATTTGGTATTGGATTCGAACATTGGGCTCGTTCGCATTTTGCAGGGGCGAGGTATAACATGATGACCAGCAACATAGCAGAGTCGCTAAACGCAGCGCTCGGCGAGGCACAGGGGTTCCCAGTTGTTCCACTGGTGGAGTATATCAGGGGTACTCTCATGGGTTGGTTTAGCCATAGGAGGGAGCAAGCGAATGTAGAACATGGTACGCTGACGCCAAAAGCACAAGATCTGCTGACGAAAAAGTTCAAAGAATGTGGTGGGTTTGGTGTTCG
Source organism: Noccaea bulbosa (assembly GCA_900406535.1). Taxonomy (NCBI): domain Eukaryota; kingdom Viridiplantae; phylum Streptophyta; class Magnoliopsida; order Brassicales; family Brassicaceae; genus Noccaea; species Noccaea bulbosa. The sequence goes on from OVBJ01003238.1 coordinate 5,557, forward strand.
CCGCATAAATGGACCAGAATTCGAGGTGCGAAACAAGGAAGGTGTGCCATACCATGTGGATCTAGCTCGGAAAAGTTTCAGTTGCTGCGAGCTCGATATGCTTCGGATCCCCTGCACACATGCGGTAGCGGCAGCTGTCCGATCAAAATGCAGGATAGACTCTCTTGTTGAGAATGAGTACAGTACAGCGTATTGGAGGCTAGCATACGCACAGAGTATCTACCCAGTTGAGGAGGTGACAGGGGTGGATAAGATTGCTGACGAACTCAAGGACCTCCACCTTGGTCCACCCGCCACACGTCGCCCACCAGGACGTCCAAGGACACAGAGATTCCTTTCGAGGGGAGAGTATAAGGTAATAATGTGTTTATGATGTTAATTATGTTAGTAGACGTGTATACGTATTGTTAGACCGATAAGTAATGTGTTTATTCTGTAATTATAAATGTAGGGGTCCGCGCGCAGAAGGCTAACTATTTGTGGACACTGTGGTGGGCTTGGTCACAATCGGGCGACTTGTAGGATGCCAATTTGATGGAGAGCAGTGGGTCTCTGTTGGGGCATGTTCTATATCTATATTTTCGGCGAGAAGTTGTTTTCTGTTTTTGGGTATGTCTACTTTGAGTGTTATGTTGAACTAGTCTACGGTTTCGTTAGGACTACTAGCAGTTTGTTTATCGTCAATGTTTGTGTTATGTTGTTATTTGGGGCTTTTCTCGACCACCACTCATCCCCCACCCCCACAAGTTATGTATAACTACTCTATTTTCAACGTTTGGTTTTAGCTGATAAGTGGACTCTGTTTTCGCTAAAATTTAAATTAGGAGTTGCTCATGCGCTTTATATCCCTAATGAAAGTCGCATTGCAAAAAGAGAGTGTGGTATTGCTAAGAAGAGATTATGTTTCCTATTCTGTGATTACGGATCTGTTTACAGTTACACAACAAGTTAGTTGAGTAATATTCTCGTTGTTGGGGTTAATCTAGTATTTGGTTGCCTCTTATAAGTTACATATTGCGATATATAGTTTGTTTAAGGTTATATATAAAGTTAGCTAGCTAAATGTTCTGTTATCTTGACTAAATATCATGTTATCTTGACTTAATTTAACTTGTAAAACGAAGTAAGTAGGTTGACTATAACGATAATTTCAGTTTATACTTGTATTTATCTTGTGTTATACTTAATCTATGTTGGCTAACCATGTCGTTACCTGGCATATATTCAGGAAGTAGGTTCGAGACGCACACAAAAAAGAAGTATGATATTTTAGTGAATTTTGAGCGTTAACTACTTTGTTATATGGGTATATAAAATATTATCGTGGTAACTTCAATTATTACCATATGCAATGATATTTGGATGGTCCATTCAATTCGATTGGTTACGTATTTGAGTTGTTACCGGCGTAAACTGAAATAAAGCGCTGCTAAAAATGGAAATGTAAACAAATACTGTTTTCAAACAAAGAAGGGGGGAATGTTCCATACCAAAATAACCAACATAGCAAAGGAAGGAAATTTAGACAAAATGTCCAGGGTAACATGATTAACCCTAGATAGCCTCAGCGTATAGCACGGCAAGCTTGACGGCCTCCTCTGATAGAGCTTCTGGCCTGATGCTTTTGCAGACGTCAATGCCACCGACTGAGTGGGCATGTATGAGCAATACAGACATCAAACCAGAGTCATTTGGGTTGGCTGTCTGTGGTATGCCTTTAGCTCTGGCTATTGGTAAAGGCTTCTCATCAAGAGAGGATTTCAGATTGCGGTTTAGTATATAAGGCAGCATTTGGGCAAGAGGTGTTAGGTCCTGCTTCATCGCCTTGTCCGTACGCTTAGACGTGTTGCAATCCAAAACCTCGATCTTAGCTGCAACCGCGTCAACACAAACACCGACCCATTGAGTCTTGTCCACGTTAAATGGGAAGTATATACGCTGCCACAGTGGGGGCTGTTCGTCCACCAGTCCAAAGTAGTCGACAATGACATTCGACCATTGAAAATTGCGCTTGTCTTTCACAGCGGTCCGGTTGAACTTGGAGTAATGTTTGTGGAGTATCGACGGAAACTTAGTGTCGAAGAAATCGACACGAGAATCGTTTGGACGGGGGCAAATGCTCTCGAACAAAGCTGCGGTGTATTGCATCAATGCATCCATTACCTGCGTATGTTGATAAAAATATTAATAGCGGTGTACATTGGAAATTACATATCGACAAGTTACACTAACGGGTTAACAATATGCTTTTCTGATAACAAAAATATAACAGAAACCCAAAAATGTGTAATAAGCAGAACACATCATACTCACTTTGGTTGGCAGAAACGTTGACCGGTCAGCTATGGCAGCTACGTCTTCTCCGTTAACGGAAGTGCCATCGCCGATGCTTATAACCCTGCTTTTATGTGGTGTTAGTCTTCGTGCACCTGAAAAACGGTCGTGCCTTTTCTTAGCTCCAACCTCGAAATCAAGTAGCTGTGATGGCTGGGCCCTACTCCTTGTGCTTTTTCTTGGGGGATTCTCTTGGACAACGGCTGTTACTTTTACTGTGACAGTGTCATCACCGGCGGGCGGGATAGAGTGTTCCTGTTCGGTAGTAGTCTTGTTAAACTGTGAAGCATCAATATCGTTATCCTCAAAATGAAATAGTTAAATCGATAATATCAAACTTATCTCTGTTAAATCGATGTTTAACTAGTTCACGCATAAATCAGTTTAGCACATTACTTCTGTAAGCATAGCATTACTAATGTCTTCTACAACGCCGCCAATAATTTTGTTATCTTTCTTCTTCTGTCTCGAATACCAGGTTACCTGGCTCTGACGACTTGTCAGGTGTAGGCGGGGTTCATCCTCGGCTGCGTCGACAACTGAATTCTGCAGGTACGTCTTAATAGCATCGACAATAGCTTGCTGCATGGTGGCCATCTTTCTGTCAATCACCTTTCCGATCATTTCTTCAGTTTTTGCAAACTCCTCTGCAATATGGTTAACTTTATCTTCCACCCGAGAAAGTTTGACATATGATGCCCTGATAGCCTCTCCCATCTTGTCAACGAATATTTGTGCTACAGCTACGTTATCGGCCGGGTTGGCAGCAGACGCAGGGTGGTCGGCATTGACGACGGGTCGGGGGTCGGCCGCATCCGGAGTTTTCTCTTTCTCTCTCTTCTCCTTAGCGTTATTCCTCCCCGACCTGATTATCTCCAATTCAGCTGCTGACAACCGAAGATTTCCTTCCTGAACAAATGACCTTCCGAAATGAGCTTAACCATGTTGTCAACCTCCTCGTCCTCTTCTTCGTCTGACCATAGAAAGTCTGATTAGTCGAGTTCCATGGCGGGATCCTCCGAAATGATGCTATGTACCGTCGCCTGATTAAACAAAATATGCTAATGTTTTGTTTAGATATGTAACATATAATTTCGCTGCTTAACAACCAACAAAAAGGCAGACGCTGCTAACATGTAATTTGTTAAACAGAGATAAGTGTGATGTTAACCTAGTTAAACATCTTGTTAACAGAGATATGAGTGGTGTAATATATAACTATTCTAGTATAGGCGCTAACAAATTAAAAACTCGTTAAACAAAAAAGTTATATGGAACTATGACAATTGATTATCAATGCAAGCATGACTTTAACAGTGTTAAACAATATAAAACCTTGCTAATTTGGTTTGTATGTGGCTAGAGTATTCACTTAACGCCGTCGGGGAACAGTGTTATCAGAGTTAACAGAATACCTTGCAAGCCTCGTCTATTTCTCTGGCATGTGCGGGACTGAGACTGAGATTCGGCGCCGCAACAGTAGTTGTTGTCGTGAACGATTTGTCTAATTCATCTTCTCCACCAGTCACTGCGTCTCCTTCTTTTCCGCTCTCAGAATCTGAATCCGAAGCTGCCTCGTCGATTTGAACAACCTCTGTTAATTTCGGGACGACTTCGACCATAACCACTGTAGGGCTAATACAAACCCCTTCAAGGCGACTGTGCTATGTGAAAGAGCGACTACATCTTTAGATTTGATTGAGGAAATAAGCTTCTCGAAAGCCAAACGTCCCCATGGGTACAAGAAGAACTCGTCGATATCTCGAATGAGCTCTGCGTGCTCTTTAATGATCTTCGGTTTATGGGAACTTGTACATAGGACAGACGAGGTCAACGCGAGTAGAGCATACTTCATTCTGATGTCTTTGTCGACAATTTTTTTTTTCCTTTTCAGCATTCCCAGCGCGTTCTCAACGGACATACTCGGTAGTAGACCAAAAAGCTCGGGCCAGTACGGTTTCTGTTTGACAAGATTGGTTTTCTTTTTGGACCTCGTAGGATATTTGCCACAAGGTAGGCCGGTGACTATGGCGAATTCTCTGAGCGACACTCTAATGGGTTTTTCGGCGAAAATAAACCAAATCTCGTGCTTCTTGGACACCTTCAGCATACGTGTAATGATGTATTGGCCGAAGCTTCCAGAAAACGAGGGTTTCTCCGAAGTTGCGATGAGTTTGCCGAATTTTGAGTTCTTAATGAACTCCACTTCTTCCGATGTTAGTGAGCTCAGAAAAGATTCGATATTCTTGGGTTTGTGGTATGAATTGACTCTCTCCCCGGTGGGTTCTTGTCCGGCTGCGAAAAGTCTCTCCGGTAGACATTGTCTTGTTTGTCGATTGGAATTACCAGCTTTTTGCTAAAACAAAACAAATAGCAATGAATCCCAACGATAAAACACAGAGAATTAACTTTGGATTTTTGTGTGAAAGTAGTAAGAAAATCTAGAGAGATGATATGGTGTTCGATAAGTTATCTCTCTGACATGAGATAAAAACTCTTAGCAGTTATCGAGACCCATGCCTCCACTACGGCCAATAGGAGAGTTTTGAATGGGAGTGGCGAGTAGAAAGGTGCTCATTGTTTTAATCGAAGTGAGAAGTCACGCGCTTCATTCGTAAGTGCAAATCTGTATTAAAAAAAAAGTGCAAAGTATGTATACTTGTATTTTCCTCTTTTGCAAATACGACTGTATTTCTTACCATCTATCCAAATTTCTCAATATAATATCCCAAACTCGCGCGTAGCGCGGGACAATCACTATCTATACTATTATTTTTGATGTGATTTTTAATAATGGAGCTCTCTCATTCAATCTCAGATTTAAAAAGTCACAAATATCCTTAATGAAATAACTTATTTATTTATTTCTGCCATCAATTATTTTTAAAAGCCATATATATCATTTAAATACCTTTATCTATATTATTTGGGTCATAAAATCTAAAAATAAAAACCTCAAAACTAAAAAATGACCAAAGATATAAAAGCCTCCTCTTCAAACAAATACGGCCATGATATAAAAACCTTAATCTATATTAAGGAATCACGAAGTCTGAGTCAATAGATGTACCTGTGATCGATCCGGCCTGACTCGTCTGGCCCGTCTCCACCGAAGAGCGTCCTCGCGGTGCAGCACCAAACTGACCCCCTGACTGCACTGCCGCAATCTGGCTCACTGGTCGAGCCGCCACCGGCTGAACCGCTGCAACCGTCAAACTCTGCAACTTGGGACACATCGGCCTGATATGTCCCGGCTCTCCACAATGGAAACACACCTTTTCCCGAAGCGTCTCCTTCTTGGGACAATTCTAAACACGGTGCTCCATGCTCCCACAACCGTAACACGAACCACGCGTAAAACGGCTAACTCCCGAAGCCTCCTCCCGACTCCTCTTCTGGCCTTGCGCGGGCCTGCAGCCCCTGCCAAAACCAGAACCGAAACTCGAACCTCGGCACTGCTGCGACTGCTGCTGCTGGCCCCTAGGCTGGGTAGCAGGAACACTCGCAGGCGGCGCCGTCACCGGAGCAACCTGCTCACGCTGATCCTCCTCTACCGGTATTGTACTCAACTCCGGTACCGACTCCTTCTCACTCATAGTGATGCTGGCGAGATATGCTTTGTTTCCTTTTTCCAATAGTTCCTCTGCCTGCAGCATCGAGATAATGGAAATTCCTGTATTCTTCTTGCTCCCTTGGAACACCAACTTCCCTTCTGTCCTCGGAATATGCATTCGAGCTCGAGGGCAATCCAGCACAGCTCGATGCTTGGTCAACCAGTCCATTCCCAGTATGGCCTCATAGTGATTCAATTCCATCCTCACAAGATTTTCGTTCATCCCCACACCTTCAAGCACTATAGGCACTTCTTCATAAACTCCGATAGACTTCACCTTCTCCTCTCCGGCTGTCTCGATCTCCCCTGCCTTCGAGACAAAAATGCCATCGAAGGTCCAACACTTCACGAGTGTTGGAGACACAAAGCTATGCGTAGCTCCTGTGTCAAACAATGTATGGGCGGAAACTCCCCCAACTGAAACCGATCCTACACGATTTGTACTACGCTAAGCATGCTATTCGAATTTCACACAAGACTCTCAATGTATAAACACAAAAGTCCAGAAGAAATGACATATCCGCGATCGGTTCCACACCTCCATGTTCTCCCACGACATTGACTCGAGGTCTTGCTCCTTCTCCTGCTGGTGGTGGTGGCAACTGCAATTGCTCACGGTTCTGCCCTCTTGGCTGCTGTCCCTGCAGCGGAACCAAACACTCCCTTGCCATATGGCCGATCTGTCCGCAACGGAAACTTCTGCTACTCTCAGGCTGGACAGCCCTAGGCTGGTCCGGAGCATTGCATGCGGTGCAATCCCTCCTGTAATGCCCGCGCTATTTACAGTTGTAACACAACAAGTTTCTCGCATTGCCTCCCGGTGCTGGGGTCGAATTAACAATATCCCAACTCCTCTTGTGAGTATCTCCTTTCCCAGTTTTGGCTTGAGGACCCTTGGACAATTTTTGCTCCTCCTGAAATCTCTGCTCCTGCACAGCCGCGGTTTCAACCAGGTCCAAAAGATTGTCATACTTCCTAATAGAACAGCAATTCTTGAGATCAAGTCTCAGTCCTTTCATGAACTTGAGAATCTGCTCGGCTTCACTCAGATGCTTCGCTGAAAACTTCCTCAAACGATTGAACTCTTCCTTGTACACCCGTACATTTCGGTTACCCTTTTATCCATGGCTTCTGGTGGAAAGTACTCCCTAGTGAACTCTTCTCTGAAATCAGCCCAAGTCAACTCATAACGCCCTCGCGCTGCCTCTACCACACCATCCCACCAAAACATGGCGTCATCTTTTAGGTAGTGCACCGCCAAGTCCAAGCGATACTGATGTGGGCACCTGATTGCATCCAAGTTCTTCTCCAGCTTCTTCCTCCAGTTATCAGCAACAACAGCACTTGATTTTCCATCAAACTGATCCATCTGCATATTCCTCATATGCCCCATCAATTCCCAATATGATGGTCCTTGTACTTGCATATGCACAACCAGCGGTGAGGTGGCACAACCAGCGGTGAGGTGGCACAACCGGTGGTGGAGGTGGCGGTGGGAACTGCACTCCTCCGTTTTGACCATTCACGGGTGCAGCCTCCTGTTGCACATTATCCACTCCCGGGTCATTACCCATCTGATACCCGAAGCGATCT
>OVBJ01003239.1:0-13096 GCA_900406535.1 Noccaea bulbosa
CTGCTGCAGCATCACCACCATTGCCACCGGCTGCTGCAGCATCACCACCATCACCACCGGCTGCTGCAGCACCATTGCCACCGGCTGCACCACCACCATTGCCACCGGCTGCTGCAGCATCACCACCATTGCCACCGGCTGCTGCAGCATCACCACCATTGTCCATGTTGAGAATATCTCCTATTGTCATAGACAAACTGTGGTTTTTGACCTCAGCAAGAGGTGAAAATCCTGCGAATATGCCATCACCATCCTCAGCGCCAGCCATAGCGTCTCTGTTTTCTCGCTGACAAAACACCAAAACCAGCAAATGAAAAACAATTAGAATCCATCCAAGCTATAATACGTTTACAAGAAACAACAAATTTGAACTCTCCGTTTTCTCGTAGTTATAAATATATAAAGCCCTACTTCATCAAAAGGATGAATTAACCTGTGTTAAAAAAGTTACCTGCCCGAGTAGCCAACGTAAGAAGAGCTTCTTGACTTAGCTTCTCAACCGCACTTTTCCCTTTGTTGCTTGTTTCTCTTCTTAGTCATGGTACCCAGAGGTTAGTTAGAGACCGATGTGCAAAAACTAAGAAGAGAAACAAGCAACAAAGAGTTTCTCATAGTTTTGTGCAATACTAAAATGGCGAAATCAAAAAAGGAGAAAAGAAAAGAAAATGGGGAAAAGAAAATGGCGAAATCAAAAAAGTGAATATAACTGATGGATTCGATTACGCAAACAGAGAAGGATCACAACTCACAATTTGCGAGAAGAGAGAGTAACGAAGGAAAAAGCTCCGAGTGATGATGGTGAGAAATCAAAAGAAGAAAAGAGACTGTTTATGTAGAGAAAGAGAGAGCGGCAGAAAAAATTGTAAAATTACTACTCTGGTCCCTAATATTTTTAAACATTTTCATTTTCGACCGGTAAATTTGTAAGTCATATTTCTGACCCAAGCGGTAAATTGAAAACATACCATGGTTGCTTATTTGCCTGAGAAGCGCCATGTTTGCTTCTCTTGCACATGCGCTTACCTTCTAGAGACTTGCGTTGCCTTTTAGCTCTTACTCTGACTCGCATAACAACATAGCCAAACAACATTAAAAACAGTGAGAGGTTTACTTAATTGTGATTAAGAAAAGAGATAGTATCACGCCAAACCTGAGATTAAAGTCTTGTTGCCCTTCACGCCCTCTCTGTCTTTCTCTTCCATCTTTGTCTCCATCTCCGAATAGATCTTTCCTTGTCATTCTCATGAAGCTGCTCCTGAAATTTCAACAACATCCTCTCATATATTCCTGAAAAACATCAAGAAATGAAGCAATTTCAAGAGGAGAATCAGCAACATAGCTCTAAGACAGGTTTACTTAATGGCTATGAGGGCACTATTAGACTATACTATGAATAAGATTAAGAAAACATATAATTTGAAGCCAAACCTGAGAAAACAAAAGCTTGTAAAGTCCTCTTGTTCTTTCTCTACAACTTTCCCAGTTCCGAGACCTCTCTCCCCTTCACGCCCTCTCTGTCTTTCTCTTCCATCTCCGAATAGATATTTCCTTGTCATTCTCATGAAGCTGCTCCTGAAATTTCAACAACAACCTCCATTACATTCCACAAAACATCAAAGAGGAGAAGCCAAACACAAAGAAGATGGACCAAAAAAAAAAATGAACATGTGAAAGCTATAATTGTAAACGCATTGGTTTATTATACTTCAGTCATTAACTTCACACTGGCCACAGCACAGAAGCACTAACAATGACTATTAGATTTCAAAGAGAACAAAACGCTATAGACGAAACCTGTATTTTGTGACTAACCTATGAAGAAAAACAGCCATTTGGAATAGCCCCATGAGAAGCTTATCATAGTTTTGTGCAGGGCGATTCTTGGTTTAGGCCCCAAAACAAGATGTGATATATAACTAATTTATATCTCTGTTTACATAAGTAATAAGTGTCACAAGAGAATAGGATAGTCTAACCTGTAAACAACAATTTCTGTTGTCTTTATGAAACTTTTCGAAGTGCTTTAGTTCAGATAATTGCATAACATTAGGCAAACGGAAAAGAGAGGTAAAGGAAAAAGCGTCCCTGCTTGAAAATTTTGTACCAAGTGCTGCCACATGTCAAAAACTATCGCCCAACTATTCCTATCGACTCTAAACCACACCCCAATGCTTAAATTTTTGCATTGAACACAAAAAGATGAATCTGAAAAACCTGCAATTTCACCAAGACACTAGCATACTCGAGTTTCACTTGAGTAATAAGTGTTTTCAGATGAATATTGCGTGTAAAATCCAATTCAGATGAATATATTACTGAATACCTCTCTACAACTTTCTGAGACCTCTCTCCCCTTCAAGCCCTCTCTGTCTTTCTCTTCCATCTTTGTCTCCATCATCTTTACTTCTCATTCTCATGAAGCTGCTCCTGACATTTCAAAAATGTCCAATCATATATTCCATAAACAACAAGTAAGCAATTTCAAGAGGAGAATCAGCAACATAGCTCTAACACAGCTTTACTTAATGGCTATGAGAGCACTATTAGACTATACTATGAATACGATTAAGAAAACATATAATTTCAAGCCAAACCTGAGAAAACAAAAGCCTTGGTCTTTCTCTACAGCTTTCCCACTTCTGACACCTCTCTCCCCTTCACGATTTAGACCACAATTTTAAGATTTTATAGCTGTGGACTCCAAAATCTCCACAATCATTAAGCCAAACACAAACCAAAAAACCCAAATCCATGGATTTCATGTCGAATTTGGGTTTACTTTTCTCATCTCTCTCTTACTCGGCTGCGGAGGAAGAAGACGAAGAGGGTTTTCCTTTGTGTTTGTGGTGTGATTCCCATTGGTTAAACCCCAATCAAATCAATCGCATTCATTTGTTTAAACCCATTCATTGGTTAAATAAAACCCAATCAAATCAGTCCAATTCATTGGTTAACACTTAAGACCCAATCAAATCAATCCAACTCATTGGTTAAAACCTGTTTTGGCGCCGGTTCGTATCAAATAATAAACCGGTTCTTCCTTTCTTACCGACATTTGGTACAATGCTATTCAAGAGTACCGCCGCAAAAAGACATGGCTGCCCTTGAAAAACCAACTCAACCGCCACCAAAACTGAGATAATAGACAAACCCAAAAAAGTCATGATTCTCAGCTTTAGCTGCGACTTTTCGAGTTCACTTTGGGAAATGAAAAATCAATAAACATTGTTCTATCTTTGAATGAAATACAAGAAAATGTAGCTTATTAAAAGATTCTTGAACCTGTATTCTGTGAATTGTGACTAAGCTTCTATGAACAAAAACAGCCATTTGGACTTTGGTGAAATCTCATTCCACCGTCAAACACCAAGAAGTTCTTAGATGCATTAGTCGATTACGGTTTCATTAATTTGATTAGTTTTTGTTTCTATGACATTTTACAGGTTACTTGGTGTAAAAGTCATCTATAGCTACAAGTTTTTGATGAACTTACTTCCCATCTAGATTAACTTAAGATAAGAGGATTTTTACACTTGCATGTCTCGATTTTTATTTAGAGTTATGAGATTTTTTTTTAAAACGTTTTAGTACTAAAGAAAGGAACTTGTGATATTGTTTCATATTTGGATTAAAATTAATCATATTGGCTTCTCACGCTTCTCCTGAAGCATATTCCTCAACATTTTCTTTGCTCTTTCTCTCTGCAAAAATCAATCTTAAGCATAATTTTTTGAAAAAAAAAAAAAAAAAAAAATTAAATGTGATTTAGTAATAACCTTTAAGCACTTGTGATAAGCTGTCCGTGGGATTTCAAAAGGAAATGAGATCAAACCGCGGATGAATGCAACAACAAGTTTTCCCTTAGATTCTCTGGACCATGGCTGGTTAACTTCTTTGCGGTGAGACTAAATATATATCAACTGATAAACAATGAAAGTGGTATTTTTTGACTAGTCAGAAACTTTGGAACGTTAGAAGTGGAGAGTATTTTCTTGAGACTCGCTCTTATGCTGTTGTATCTTCAATTCAACTGAGTTTTGAGTTGACCAGAGCTCTAACTTGTTACATGCACTTTGTTCAGTTTCAGGTAGCATCTTCTTGAGACTTTGATGGCCAAATTAAGAGATTCGAGACCATATGCTTGAGGTACTTATACATAAACCCATGTAATGATCCTACATTCTTTTTCCCAAACAACGACCTCGCGTGTTCCTAATTGAACCAAGAAAAAACATTAATATGTCCAATCCGGTTTAATCGAAAACCTACTTTTTCTAACAAAAAAAACCGAAATCATACCAGAAATTGATCTAAACCGAAAAAATAAACTGATCTATACTATTATTTGCGAAGTGATTTTGGAGAATGGAGCTCTCTCATTCACTCTCACAAAACAATGACTTAAATACCCTTAATAAAATATTTTAATATCTTAATCATTGATAAAATTATTAAATTGTTTTCATAAATCAAAATTTTCTTAAATTAAAATACTGATTCGCCTCAAAGATTTTAGAAAACCCTAATACATATTAGAGCAATATCCATCAAAAACAACTAACCTAGCTTTCGCCCCTTCTTACCTCCTCAATTTTAGAATGATGAAACTTTGTTATCCGCCGGTGATTATTATATCAAACAACATATATGGATCACATGATCAACTAATCAGAATCTGAGAAAAGGGGTAGAGAGTTGTGTACTTGGAAAGGACAAATATGGAACAAAATATCTACTTGAGTCTTGAAACTTCTTAAAAAATGGTCGATGAGAGTTTTTTGATCAGTTCAGCAAAGACCAGAAGAAGATGATGTTACAAGTGAATATTGTCAAGTGTATGCATATGATTTGCTCAGACTTTAGAACTCTGAGAGATAACATGTGCCTCTATCTGCAGGTGAAAATTACTTTTGTTCTTTTTATCGATAACACAACGTACCTGATGATATTTTGTGGTGCACGATCAGAAGTTTCTAGGTGCGTATTTTAGCTTTATCGGACACGTGAACAGAGACCAAACCAGTTTAGCAACAAGATTGACTGTTTGGTGGTCTGTGCAGCACATCTCTTTGCTAATTGTTGTTATAATTCTAATACATAACCTTTATGTACTATTTTGACTCTTGCTAAGGTACGTTTTCCAAACTCAATGCTTCTTGCAAAGAATTTTGTTTCGCTTTTTTCTTTTTTAAAACGAATGTTTCACTTATTACAATATCATTTTGCCATGCAATCAGGTTCCTAACTCTTGGAATTGTGTGGGGAGATTTCAGGAAACTATTTATGGAGTATTTCCTTGCATTGCTGATTGGAAGTGTAGTCATCGTATATAAAGGTTTTATGAGCTTTTCAAATCATAACTTGGGTTTGTGACACCCTTTCTCACGTCCTTCAAGGTGGATCTTAAAATCTTGTGTATAAAAAACTTTCCTTTTGCAGAGTGTTTTTGACATACATATCTTCGATTTGTTATAGGGCTTAAGGAAAATTATTGCATATGATGGGAAATATAGTTTATTTTTTTTTTATGGCCTCTTAAAGGACGTAAAGCAACTTATTTTATGTTTTAGTGATGCAGAATGGTAAGCCTCTAACAGCTTGTGGAGGGGGAAATATGGGAGGGCTAACAACAAGTGATGTCTTGACCTATATCAAAGCTCTTAATGATCTTGCAAGACAATATAATGAGAAATATGGCACTTTTGTTGAAGTTATGAAGGACTTTATAGCTTAGAGGTAATGCATTTTTACTCTGTTGTTTTTGCTCTTTCTTATTTCAACGGAAAATGTGGTAATTTCTCGGTGTTTCATGTTAAAAGGCTATAATGTCTTACTTTTCAGGTTTTGACGAGAAGAAAACTGTAAAAAGTAGAGAATATAATGATGTCTACTATATTTTATATGTTTAAAATCAACAAATGAGATAATAAACAGTCCATGATGTTTATTGTTTAAGATTGGCTCTTTGCAACTTTTTCAGTTTATAGCTAAAGGAAATAAAATTTGATTTTTGTTTTTTGTTTCGGAACAATTTGGGGGATGAAGAGACAAAGGAGCACTGAAAGGTCTGTGCTTTTTCATATTTGCTATGGATGTTACTTTCAAAGTTTTGAAACCTTTTTGGTTTTTTCCCATTGCAGAGTAACGAAATCTGATTTCTAATTCATTTTGACTGCAATTTTTTTAGAAAGAAAGATGCATTTATTTTGTTTTTCACCTGTAGTAACAAAGCCTTATAATTTCTTTCGATTTCCAACAGAAAACGTTATAAATAAATGATTTGCTTGCAATGTTTATTGAATATATTATCTTTCTGTTTTTCCAATGTCTATGCTGTGCTTTTTTTTTTATTAAGAGACTTAAACCAATAAATAAAACATAAGAAAGAAGAAGAATAAAAACGAAAGAGAAAATTGGTAAGACGAAGAGAATGGAAAAATATGAGATATGGAGAAGAAGAAGAAGAAGAAATTAAAAAATGAAAGCAATTTACACAAATGCAATAGGAAATCTTGAAGAATCTGTAATTTTTAGAAATCATATTAATTTTTATTTTAAATGAAACTAGATTATAAAACATGATTTTTTCCATTTCCAAATATATCGATTTTATCAAATTTTTTCTAAAGAAAAACTGAACCCCGCGATCAGCGGGGAAATCACCTAGTTTGTTTTAATTCCGTTTCATCTCCAAATATGTAAATTGGAGGAACGGCGACAAATGGGTCTGCGAAGTCCAAGAACCGGTACACCAGCGCCGAATCTGGCTCGGCACTTATCCCACGGCGGAGATGGCGGCGCGTGCATACGACGCCGCGCTTGCTCTGCGCGGGAGATCCGCGTGCTTGAATTTCTCGGAATCCGCCTCGCGTTTACCGACACCGGAATCCACCGACGCGGACACGATCAGGCTCACGGCGGCCGAAGCAGCGGAGAGTTTCAGGCTGCCGGAGTTTAGCACCGAAATTACTGTTTTACCCTCTTCCAGTGGCAGTAATGGCGAGCTTGCCACGTCGGAGGAAGGAGAGGGACTTGCCGGAATGATGATGAGGCTTTTGGCGGGGGCGGTGATGNTAGTGATATGAATACGAGTCTATACGTAATACGTGGAAGAAGAAGTGTGCTACGAAGAGTTGTCACTGCGGAATTACTAATACGCATGCTTGCGTGGTAAGTTAGTTATGTTCCCGGGGTTTTCTAAGGGTTTAAGAAGATACTCTGCGTGAGTAGAAGGTTTCGTTATGGTATAGTTTTGCATAAATAAAGTGGCGTAATGGGCTTAGATATGAAAAATCAGGCCCAATTTAATAAGGCCAATCCCGATGAGATTTAAGCAGGTATGTAAGAGGGTTTTAAACCGAAACTAGAGTTGGTGAGAAATTTATAGATTATATTATTAAATAATATTTGAAATTATTTTTTAAAAATGTAATTTAATAAGTTTTTTCACAATAATAATATTTATGAGTAATAATAGAATGTTTATTAGTAATGTAACTGCAATTAAACGATTATATTAAAAACTATATTAAACAAAAATAAATTTGAAAATTTAGAAACTTAATAAATCATCATGGTTTGACATCATTTTCTTTTTTTTTATAATAATTTCATAAACTATTATACATCTTAATTCCTAATGTGAGACTTTGAAAACATACTAATATTTTATCATCATTAGAGTAACTGATATCTCCATCACTTCGCACAGAGTATAAGGTGTTTAAATATGTAAATATTTTTTGTATATATATTATACGGTTATATTAAAAATTATATTAAACCAAAATTACTTATATTTTAGAATATTTATTAAATTAATCTTCATACTCTTATGATTTCTTATTAATNCGATTTCTTATTAATGTGGTTCTTTTTATAATAGGTTCATGAACCACCATACTTCTTCATTTTCAATTTGGGACTCTCAAAATATTTATAATATTTTGTATTTATTAAATTTTAAATGTTTGATCAAATAAAAATTAATTAAATATTTAGAAATTTGGATCAATTATAATATAATATTTTAATTTTTTAAATTTATGTATTTGAAATAGTTTAACTTGGATAAAAATTTAGTTCAGCAAAAAANATCCATTAAAAAAATCATATTAAACCAAAATACTTATAGAGGGGTGTATTGAAAAAGGGATTTAGAGTGATTTAAGGTGGTTTATATTAAAATGACAAATCCAGTATTATTCAAATTTGAATTCTAAAAACTCTTTTAAAATCCAGTGTTATTGAAATTGTGATTTTAAAATCCACTTTCAAATTCACTGTTATTAGAAATATTTTTTAAAGTTGATTTTAAAAGAAAGATTTGATTTTAGAGTGATTTGGAGAGATTTCCTTGTTAAAAATAGGAGATTTCAAATCACATGATTTTAGATGGGATTTTAGAATACTTTAACTAAAATCATTTGAAATTCTATGATTTACACCAAATCATCTAAAAACTCTCTAAAAATCAAATCACCTTAAATCACTCCAAATCCTAAGTTCAATACACTCTCCATAAAGTTGGATGCTTATTAAATCAAGTTTCTTACTTTTATAGTTTCTTATCATTTTTTAAATATTCTAGTGAACCACTCATACATCTTTATTTTTAATATGAAACTTTGAAAAACTCATATTTTCATCATTTGATTAATTGATATTTGTTTTAAAAAATTCAAATTACAACTTGTGTAGAAAAAAATAGATATTCTATTAATATATTGATGATGTGATAATTTATTTATTTTTACAAAATTTAGTTCAGCCAAAAAATGAGAGAAGAAAATATAGTATTTAAGAGTAATAATTAATATCATATATTTGTAAAAAATGAAAAAAAATGATAATTTCTTCATAATTAAATGCTGAATTATGTATAAATATTGATATAATCTATTTTCTAATCAAATTAATGTCAAACTAAATATTATTTTAGAAATATGATGAGAAGCATTCTGCTGATGACAAATCAGCAACGCATTTTTTTTTAATATATAACGGATACGGAATAAAATCAATTTTAATAAATAAAATTTTGGAACCAAGTTCTAACAAAAAAAACTTCCGTATTATTAAAAACCCGCCACGTGTCGAGCATGCATTTTTTACTCTTCTCTCTCTTTCTCTCCATCGATGGAAACAACTAATCGCCATCTTTCCAATTCGTTTCCGCCGATTCATCTCCGTCCGATCTCTGATCGGAAAAGATGGTGATTGTGTCTCTCTTTGTCGCTCCATTTTGCCTATTTTTGTCTTTCTATCACTGTTTCTATGTCTCTCTCTTTCTCTGCCTCCGATCGGAAGAGGTCTCTCTCTCCCTCTAGACCATTTCACTAGGATTCAAAATATTGAAAAATTGCAGCTTGCTGGTAAGATAAGAGTATGAGAATAAAGAGAAGTAAGTCGATGTCAAAAGAAAAATGTAAGCTCATGATTTTTCTGATTTCTTTTAATTTAGAGATCTGTTTATCTAGATTATGGTTTTGTCTTCATCTAATTATCACTTGTATAATTGTGGATTTGTATTTTCATTTATGCCCAGATAAATTGTGCACTCTATTGATGAAAAACATGTACAATGGTCTTGGCATTGTGTGGGAACAAGATGAGGGGCTTGAGGTCCGCTGTCATCTCGTAATGCTTGTATCCTGATCCTAATTATTACCTCTTCTTTACTACTATTGCATTTCAATAGGGGTGGACATAAGGCAGGTACCCAGGTTTTTTGATGTACCCGTGACCCGACCTGCTTCGTCAAATAATTGAGTTATCTGACCCGTACTTGACCCGTACTAAAACGGGTACTTGGGTTTACAGGTACTTCTAGAATTTCACCAAACCGCAAATAACCTGCCCCGACTTGTTACCCATTTATTCACAACTTATGTTTGGGCTTCTGTTATAAAATACCCACATTGCACGACTTAATCTGAGCCCAAGTTCTATTTTCCTTCTTTATAAAAAGAAACTCCTAACTTTACTTTTTGACTTATTCTCGATGTGGGATAATTAGCACAACGGACTCAAATAAGTTTAAGAGTATGGGCTTCTAACTTGTAATATATGGGCTTTTGGAACAACATGTCTACTTTTTAATAAAATTAGGCCGATTATATATTTACTTGACATGTGATTTAACGGTCACGGGTCAAACGGGGCAAATAACTATTTTTTTTTTTGGTATTTGGTACTTGACTCGTATATACGGTACGGGTATCTAAAAATTAGTATTTGTTACCTGGCTTGTTTGTCACAAGTACCTGCTTTCCCAAGGCAATTCACGGGTATTGGATGGGTAACCGTGCCCAGGCCTACATTTCATTATCTAAATCGCAATCACCATTGTTCCTCTGTCTCTTTTTGGTTTGTTTTGTTGTGTGCTCTTGACTTACGGTAATATGTTGTTTGTTTCTTTATTATCGTTACCATATCTTTGACTTACATCAGACATTGATGGATTCCCTTCATTGGAAATGCATGAATATTACCTGGGCTAGTTTGGAGTTGCGACTCACTTCTTTATATCCTACTTGTTTGATAGATAGCTATTATGTGTTTGTGATCTTGATCACACAAATTTTTCTTGTATTAGTGCCTCTCTCCTCCTCATAACTATACTATAGACACACTTACACATTTCAACTGGTATCCTTGCTTATAATCACTTACTATTGTTTACTCTCTCCTTTTTTTCCTGTCATCCTTGCAGTATACAGATGAGGAGGTTGTATGTTGTTACGAAGAATTATATTAAGATGGTTCACACAGAGTTCCTGAAGTATGGAGAAATTAATTTCAAGGTCTGTCAATTCTTCTCTGCCCCTCTACTTCCCTCTCCTCTTTTCCAATTTCAGCCTTCATATACTAAATCTGAATGTTAGTTTCTGAACCTCCAAGCCACGGTTGGCTATTCTTTGTGAGAACTAGTGGTTCCTTGCATTTTTTTTTTTATATCGAATGAGCAACTGAAACATCCTGTGTTTGGAATAAAACTTGTTGGCAGAGTATATAGTTTGGTATGGTTTTATTGCAGATTTCTCTTTTGGTTTCTAGTTTTCTACATAGTAATTCCATTTTGTTGTGTGTAATCATCAACAAGTTGCTTTCTATTGCTTCCTACAAATTCTGATAGAGAACACATATTTATTTGTTATAACAAATATCTGACTTTGGATTATTCATGGCTTACATTGGTACTATTATATATCATGTTGTAATAAATTTAACTTTTTTTTCTTAAGAACCAAAATTAATATACTACCAATGGAGGATGAAAAAATTAATATCACACACAAAGTTTTTAACATAAATTTGTGTGAAACTTATTATTAAAAAATTGCTAAGAAACAAAATTAACATACTAGCGATGGAGGTGGTATAAAGTTTCCTATCCCATGTATTTACGAAAATGTAATTATAGTTTATTTAATGTTTTAAAAGCTTTATTCCAAAAGAAATTAATGTAAACTTCCGGGGAAAAAAATAATGTAAAATAATTTTATAAATATATTTATTTATATGAAGTTTATGCTACATGCTTTCGAACTGATAAACATCTTTTTAATGTCGTCATTTCTGTATTTTTTTGTTTCCCCCATTGTTTTGATCTTTAGTTGGCTTGTCTTGTTGAACTGAACTAAAGTAGTATGTAATGGAAAATAGAAAATGCATGCTTCCATAGATTTGAATATTTGATCGATCTGTCACTCATTGGGCCATTCATATACATGCTTTTTAGTTCGTGACCAATGATCAGTAAGTACCCAACTAATACTTGCCACGTGTGTGTATGCAGGGGCGGACGCAGAAATATATTTCATATGGGGCACATAAATAAAAAAACTTTATCAAAATAATATTAAAAACTACAAAAGTCTGTAAACAATAGAAAAACCAAAAAACCCTTACAAAATTACTCTACGATTGGAATCTCTTTATTACTACCTCATTTGTCACATTATCAAATAGTTCTTTCTCAACAAGACAAATTAAACAATCATTTAAAAACTGGTCACTCGTTCGATTGCGCAAGGTAGTCTTCACAATCTTCATCGCAGAGAAACATCTCTCGACGGTAGCAGTGGCTACAGGTAAAGTCAACGCAAGCTTCAAAAGTTGATAAGCAAGAGGATGTGAAAAATGCTTCTTTGTCTTTACCATCACTCGTGCAAGATCTCCAAGATTCTCCAAATTAGCAAATCTCACATCATCTCGAATATTATCAATGTAAATACCAACTCACAAAGATTAGAAAGCTTAATAGAGAGATGACGATGTGTTGATGCCGTCATTGTAGAACACGAACAGAGACCAACAGTTAATTAAAATAAACAATAAGGTTTGTTTCTTGTGGTTAGATTAATTAATTATTTGGGCTGGACATTTTTATTATTTTTTATTGGATCCAGACATACTTAAGTCTGAGATTGGGCTGTGGGCTGTGGCACTATTGCTTATTTTTTATTTATAACTAAAGAATATATTAAATTTAATAAAAAATCATTAGGAAAAAATTTTAAACACCATGTGGCACGTGCCACACTTTTCTCCTTAGTGGGTCCGCCCCTGTGTGTATGTCTTCGTGAAAGAGATGGGCTTGGTGCTTTCTTCTATTATGTGACAAGTAACGAGCAAGTAGCACGATATCACATAAAAGTAAAACCATGAGTGATTTTGTAGTGACTATTTTACTCGGTAAATATGTGTTTTTAAAACGAAAGTACCACTAGATAATATAATTATCCAGTTTATGCACGTAATAACAGTGTTAGTGGATTAAAAAAAACATCAAACTTAGCCTAAACTTCAAAACCAGACTTCAACTGATTACATCATCCATTTCAGACCAAAAAATAAAATTACATTTTTTTAAGGATTTGAACGACAGAATATAAAAAAAGGCCCATGATTTTTAAAAGACTGGGTTCTGTTTCTGACAAAAGAAAATTCGTCTTTTTCCTTCTTAATTACAGAGAAAATATGAAATTACAAAGAAAATATGAATTCTCCTGAAGATGCAGCTGGATTGACGCAGATCGTAAATCAGTCAGGAAGTGCATCAGGACGTGTTGACGGATTTGTAGCGGAGCTA
>OVBJ01003240.1:0-13095 GCA_900406535.1 Noccaea bulbosa
AGGTCACGGTGGTGACAAATTTCAGACTCGCAGCAATCGCTCAGTTTTTCTAGGTTACTCGTTTGGTAAGAAGGGTTGGACAGTCTACAATCTCGATAGTGGTGTGACAATGGTACTGAGTTCCTTCCTCTCACAGATTTCTTTAGAGAAAAAGAGATTCTCCATGAAACCTCCTGTGTTGGTACTCCGCAGCAGAACGGAAGAGTGGAGCGCAAACATCGACATATATTGAATGTCGCTCGTGCTTTACGGTTTTAATCCCATCTACCTGTTGAGTTTTGGAGTTATTGTGTTCTTGCTGCTGGTTATCTAATTAATCGCACACCAACAGAGATTCTCAAAGGCAAGTCACCTTTTGAAATACTATATAAGCGACCACCTCCATTGAATCATCTCAGAGTTTTCGGTTGCCTCTCTTATGTGCATAACCAAGGTCACGGTGGTGACAAATTTCAGACTCGCAGCAATCGCTCAATTTTTCTGGGTTACTCGTTTGGTAAGAAGGGTTGGACAGTCTACAATCTCGATCGTGTGTCATTACCACGTCTGGTGATGTTATTTTCTGCGAAACAGAGTTCCCTTTTGCCGAAAATGGGTTATCTTCCTCTCCTGAGAATTTGACTTCGACTGTTTTCGATGATGAGCTTGTCTCCAGCCCGCTACCTAAAAATTTTGAATCTTCTCCTGCAGTTTTGGTTCCTGTTTCTACTCCGGTGTCTTCTCAATCAGATTCTGTCATTCCTGCAGTTTTGATTCCTAATAGTGACCCTTCACCGAGTCTGACTCCCGTGGATTCCGATCTGGCTTTGTCACCAGAGGACATTTCTACTCTTGACAAAACGCCAACACCTGCACCTGATTTGGACTCACCACAGGATATTGATGATCAGTTCTCTGCAGATGATGATAATGTCGTTGAATTTGAAGTCGAACTTCTCCCTGATCTTGAAAATATTCAGGCTGATGACGATATGCCTTTGGGAAGGGGTCATCGTATGAAGTTTAAATCTTCTAAACTTACCGATTACGTGACTCATACCACTCACCTTGGGTCTGATAGTGATTTCGTTGACGCATCTTGGTATCCTATTGATGATTATGTTGACTGCTCTCGGTTTTCCGAACATCTTAGGATTTTTTTGGCAGCGATCACCGCTGGAGTTATTCCTAAGAATTATGCTGAAGCTTTTGCAGATGAAAACTGGTGTGAAGCTGTACGTGTTGAAATCAATGCACTTGAAGAAAGTGGCACATGGACGGTTGAAACTCTGCCTCCAGAAAAGAAAGCACTTGGTTGCAAATGGGTTTTTACGTTGACGTTTCGAGCTGATGGATCATTGGAGAATAAAGCTCGTTTGGTGGTTCTTGGAAATCATCAAACCGAGGGTTTGGATTATGAAGAGACTTTTGCCCCGGTTTGTAAGATGGTATATGTGCGATCATTTCTGGATGTTGCTGTTTCCCGCGACTGGGAAGTGCATCAAATGGACGTCCATAATGCGTTTTTGCATGGAGATTTGACTGAAGAAGTCTTCATGCGTTTGCCTCCTGGTTTTCGCACCGGTAAGAAGAATCAAGTTTATCGGTTGCATAAGTCTTTGTATGGACTTAAACAAGCCCCTCGTTGCTGGTTTGCTAAGCTTACGTCTGCAGTTACGGCTTATGGGTTTGTTCAATCGTTGTCGGATTACTCTCCGTTTGCGTTTGAAAAAGGTGAGACACGTCTTCATATCCTTGTCTACGTTGATGATCTCGTCATTACTGGCAATACTCGAGCTGTTATTACTCATTTCAAGGATTACTTGAGCTCCTGTTTTCGGATGAAGGATCTTGGAGTTCTAAAATATTTTCTGGGGATAGAAGTGGCATGCAGTTCAGCTGGTATGTATATTTGTCAGCGAAAGTATGTTCTCGACATCATCGCAGAAGTTGGTTTACTTGGAGCCAAACCGGTTTCACATGCAATTGAACAAAATCATCGTTTAGCATTGGCTGAAGGTGATCCTCTTCCTGATCCTACTCCTTATCGTCGTCTGGTGGGAAAACTTATTTACCTTCGTGTCACACGTCCAGATCTCGCCTATGCCATTCATATTCTTTCCCAGTTTATGCATACTCCGAAACAGGCTCATTGGGATGCTGCCCTACGTGTGGTTTGTTATTTAAAGGGAAATCCAGGGCAAGGTATTTTGCTGAGAGCTAATTCGGATTTGAAACTCACAGTTTGGTGTGATTCTGATTATGGTGACTGTCCTACGTCTCGTAAGTCTCTTACGGGTTGGTTCATTCAGTTGGGTGGATCTCCGATCTCTTGGGTCACGCATAAACAACGCGTTGTGTCGCGATCTTCTACTGAGGAGGAATATAGGGCCATGGCCGATACTGTGAGTGAAGTTCTCTGGATTCGTGAGTTGCTTGTCTTCTTAGGCGTTGATTGTTCGGCCCCGGCTATTCTGCATTGTGATAACAAATCAGCTCTCTACCTCAGTGCGAACCCGGTGTTCCATGAACGAACGAAGCATGTAGAGACGGATTGCCATTTCATACGAGATGAGATTGTTCGAGGAGTCATCAAGACTACTCATGTCTCGACGACACATCAGCTTGCAGATATCTTCACGAAGGCTCTTGGGCGTAAAGAGTTTGATGGTTTTCTGCGCAAGTTGGGTATTTGTGACCTCCATACTCCAACTTGAAGAGGGGGGGGGGGGGGGGGGGGGGTTGGGGGGNTCTTATACCCTGTTTAGTAAATACTCTTACTCTTATACCCTGTTTAGTAAATACTCTATTGTAATTAGGTCTATCGATATGTATATAAGGCAAAGCCTTAACACTAAATCAATAAGGAAAACCTTTTACACCATCTAGGTTTCTTGACATAAAAAAAACCGAAAAGCCCAAAAGAAAAACCGGAAAAAAAAAAAAAACCAAAATTTTGCCGAACCAAAAAACTGTTAGGATTTTATGTACAATCCTAAAACCAATATATACTTGAAAAAACCCAAACTAAAATTCAAAAATACTCGTATAGTTTCTAAAAAACTCTACCCGACCCCGATCCAAAACCCGTAACCCAAAAAATTAGACCCTACCCTGATCCAAAACCCGAAAAGTCGTAAGCCTACAAAAACGTATGAAATATAGTAGTTACTAAACAAATTTAATGCCATCAAAATCATAATAAATTTGAGTATTAAAATCATAATTTTGTTTCATACTACTGTATTAATAATAGTACACGTAAGGCGGTTCCTAGTGTCGAACAAGAAATTGGTGGTTCGACTTAAGCCCCATCTCCCCACTCCTCTGAGTGGCTCCACTTCCTCCTTCGTCTCCGGGAACCAAGAACTTTACTCCTTTATTTCCCATTTTGCCCCTCTTTTTTTCTTCTTAATACTACACACAAGCAAAAAGGGAAAATGTAAGTTGTAACGGTGAAAATAAAAAAATAAAAAAAATCTCTCTGTACCAAACAGACTGACTACACTTTGCGAAATAGAAAATTAGGCGGACGAGAGAACAAGATTCGACAAAAGAAAAAAGCTTCCCATTTCAAAACCCTAGAAGCTCAATTTCTAACCTGGTACGGCCGTCGTTTTTCTCGATCTCACCGGCATGAATCGCCGGTGAAGGTTGTATCGGAAAAACGGGATAGCTTAGAGATAGATTTGTTAGGGATTTTCCTTATTTAGAATCATGTATAGAGAGAGAGGAGGAGCGGTGGGTTCGAGACCGGAAGTTGTGGATCGTAAACGGATCAACGAAGCTCTTGAACGGCCTTCTCCGTCCACGTCTCGTCCAGTTAACGGCAAGGGAAAAGGAACCGTTACGGCGGCGATTGGGAAACAGTCGAATGACCATAGAGATTCGCGTTCTGCTTCTCTCTCTCTCTCTAAGAATAATATCTCAGACGGTGAGTTTCGCTTTTGCTTCTCTCTCTCTGTTGATAATTGCATTTTGAAAATTTTCTGTTTTTTTTTTGTTGGATTAGAGAATTAACCTAGAATTTAGCTATGTGTCTCTCCTGATTTGCGAATTTATTCTTGCTGAATTAATGAAATTTCCATTTAAAGCAAACCGTTTATTTATTAGTCTCTGTAATTATAGACGAATCAGACACAGATAGTGAAGAATCGGATGTGAGTGGCTCAGAAGGAGAAGACACTTCGTGGATATCTTGGTTCTGCAGTCTACGGGGAAACGAGTTCTTCTGTGAAGTTGATGATGATTACATTCAAGATGACTTTAACTTGTGTGGACTCAGCAGTCTAGTTCCGTACTACGAGTACGCTCTTGATTTGATTTTGGATGTCGAATCTTCTCATGGTAAATTCTATGTTTTTTTTTTCTTTTTTCTTTCCTTCATCCAAATTCGGAATTTGATTTGGAAAGGGTCAATTAACAGGAGAGATGTTTACAGAGGAACAGAATGAATTGATCGAGTCAGCTGCGGAGATGCTTTATGGACTGATTCACGCTCGTTACATATTGACAAGCAAAGGATTGACTGCAATGGTGTGTGTATATATATATATATATATATATATATATATATATATATATAATATAAAAAGAGTCTTGGTACTCACTCACTCATTTGCGTGTTATGTAAAGATTCACCTAATACGTTGATATATTTGTTTTGCAGTTTGACAAGTACAAAAACTATGACTTTGGAAGATGCCCGAGAGTTTATTGCTGTGACCAACCTTGTCTACCAGTTGGTCAATCGGATTTACCTCGATCTAGCACTGTCAAGATATATTGCCCTAAATGCGAAGACATTTATTACCCACGATCGAAATATCAAGGCAGTATCCTTTTTTTTTTTTCCCCACTTCTTGCTGATACATATCTATAATGCAAGTTCTTGAAAATTATGAAGGCAGTCATATTTTTGTAGTTTCTATAGATCTTGCAGCTGCTGATCTTTGTTTGGTGGGTTTTTTCCTTAAAAACAATGAACAGACATTGATGGAGCTTACTTTGGGACAACATTTCCGCATCTGTTCTTAATGACTTATGGGCATCTGAAGCCGCCAAAGGCAACACAAAACTATGTTCCAAGAGTGTTTGGGTTCAAATTACACAAGCCGTGAAGGAAAAAGGTTAAGATCAATTAAGATCATGGCTTTGGATTTGGGAAATATAAAACATTCAGCAGTGTAGTCTCTGGAAAGGTGGAGAAGAAGCAGTCATGTCTCTATTTGTGTCATCAGGTACATACACATTAGAAGCAAGCAAAAAGCATGGTTAGTAGAAGAAAAATGAAGATCCTTTTGATGAGTATGTTAAACTTGAACTTTGTGTTTTCCTACGTTTTGTAATCTTTTTTTAATTTTGTTTTGGTTCTTCTCAATGTCGGATGATATCATAGTCTTATCATATATCTCAGGAAAAAATATTCTTGTTTAGCTCTACTAGAAAATCCTATATCCACATAGAAGTATTAACATTTATGGGAGAAATTGGTGGGTGAACTCGTATTTTGGCAAATACAATTTATATCTCTGTAACTGGCATTGGGTTTCTTCAAGACTAGATCTAACTTGAGTTTTTAAATTTTCTGTAATTTTTATTTACTGTAAATTCCTGCCCGGTTTAATTGGAGACGGTTAAGTGCCAATAACATTTTGCAACTTCACGAGTCATATCAGCGAACTTGGCATTCGCCACTCCATTGGATGGTTCGTAATTTTGTTTGATCGGCGAGATGCTGTTTGGAGTTTCTCATGCGGGATTTATAGAAGTTGTCTTTTTTTCCAAATTAAAACTTAAAATTGCCTCTTTTGCAAATTAAAAACTCAAAATTGTCTATTTTACAAATTTACCCTTTTTTAAGCCTACGGCATTTATTACAGCATGAAATTGGTGTTCTTAGAGTATCTCCAACCCACCATCGAATTTCTCCTCAAACACTATTTTAGTGTAAAATTCATCTCCAGCTCACCCTTATTTTTTATATTAAAATAAAAGAACACTAATTTTTTCCCTCAATTATAGTGTAACCTCATCCCTTTATTTTGTATGTTGATCTTTTCTATTTGCGTATTGATCCTTTAAATTTAGTTTTTTTTTTTAACTTAAATAAATTATAAAATTGATTTTTGGTTTTTATTTTTACTATAATTAATCATAAAAAAATATTTTAGAAAATGACATAATTTATATTAGGAAAAATTGCTAAATGAGTACTTTTCAAGTTTGTAATTGCAAAAGTAGGTGGCTTCAAGTTTTAATTAGAAAAAAGGTGGTCCACTGTTTGGCACTTAACAAGAAACCTCAATATTTCCATTTAATTACGTCTATTGCCACTCATTTTTTAAAAAACTCAAAAATCGTATTTACTTACACACATATGAGCTTTAATGAAACAAAATAATAAATGATAAATGCAACAACAATCAGCCGAAGAAAATAAAATAATTCAACAAGTTTAGCAACTTAAACAGTTCAATAACGTAAAAGTCTTATCATCTTCTTCTTCATCCTTGATTTCGAATTGAACAAGGGAAAATAAGAGATAATGCACAGTGATCGATGAACAGTGTCAATAAACAGTGCAAATTCCAAAACTCCAGAATTTCGCCTCTCCTTCTCTCTCAAAACCCACCTCGAAAAACACGTCCATGAAGTGGCTGCATCGTTTTTAAGCTCGAAATAAGAGTTACCACCAAACCAACATTAAACCGGAAAATTAAAATAGAACCGACAAATTTGATTTCGGACCAGTGTCGTCGACTGAACATCCCTAGTGTCGCTCGACACCGAGTCTAAAACTCGATAAACATGTTTACAGATGTTACAACTCTCCCCCACTAAACTGGATCCGACCATGAATCCCAAAAATACACGTCAACCAAAGACGATAAAACATTCGGCCCACATGGCCAACCACAAGAGGTCCTTACTAAACCGGATTCAACCTCGAATCCCAACACACTGCGTCTACCAAAGACCACAAAAATCCGTTCCACAATTGGCCAAAACACGAGAGATCGTCAACTGATCCCAGAGACTCCCATCTAATCCTATGTTATATGCGCGTTTCCAGATATTTATTACTCTTTACTCAAAACTCAAACCACTTATATTGGAGCCACGACGTCCAAATAAACCTGCATCTACCCATACTGAGACCACGTCACTCGGATGGGCTTGCCACCGCTTATACTGAGGTCACGACACCTAGATAAGCCACTCACACTGAAGCCACGGCGTTCATGTAAGTCTGCCAGAGAAATAACGTCTCCACACAACAACAAAAATGCAAGAGACCCACCCGTCTCTCTCTCGAGATCCACCCGTCTCTTGATACTCACTTTATGACTCGTCAACCACTAGTAAGCAGCACCCTCATACTCGTATAAGTCTGCAAGCATTTCCCCTGAGGTAGCTACCCCAGGTAGAGCTGTCAAGCGGGTCGTATCCGCGGATCTTGACCCGCCCTGCAGCGGGTTTGAGATTTTTTTACCCATAAAAAAAACACCTGCTTGACCCGCATATAATATATAGGTTATCCGCATCCGCTCAGCATTAATCAAGCGGGTATGGCGGGTAACCCGCCACCAGCAATATTATAATTAAAAAAAATTATATATATACTTATATTTAACAAAATAAAATGTTAATAAAAAATTACTTATATGATAAACCAAAAATATACAAAACAATTATGAATTTAAAAGAAACTATTAACTAATTTATTAATATTACTAATACTATTCAATTTTTTGATAAAAATTATTAGATAAATATTGATTTTTCTTAATTTTAAAGTTAAATTTAGATTTTTTTTTTTTTGCGGGTAACCCGCCAACCCGCAGAATATAATATTTATATCTGCACCCGTCCCGCATTTTTTATTTACCCACCCCGCATGACCCGTTTCATTTTTATGAATTTGTTTTATCCGCATCCGCCCTGCAGCAGGTCAAACGGGGCGGGATCCGCGGGTTGGGTCCGAGATTGACAGGCCTAACCCCAGGTAAGACTGCCGTAGATCTCAATCTCCCCACTTATACTGGGGTAGCTAACCCCCGATAAGTCTGCAAAACAAACTGTGGCCCCTTATCCGAAGATAAGTAGTGAGCCAACCTCACTAACTAACATATGATCAAATTTTCGGCACGGCCAAAAAAAAAACAAGAGCTTCACTCGGTGGGCCTTCCCACGCTGACGAATGCCGCCACCCGTAGCCCCTTATTCGCAGATAAGTCCGCTACCACCCATATTGAGGCACCACACTTAGATAGGTCTGCAGGGGAATACAATCTCATAAACATAAGAATAATAAATCTGAAACGCCTATAACATAACCGACTAAAACTGTCTCACGACCCAAAATGGTCAGCAAACTCGATCCAAACTAACCAGGGTGTTTGTTTACGCATGTTACAACAATGATGCTTTAGCTTCTAGGCAGGCTGCACAACAATCAAACAAGAATATGCACAGCCAATCAGAGATTAACACCATGCATAACATGTGCAAACTACACCTTGGTGTCACCCAACAAAACTCGAATCACACGATATTCCCAAACCCAAAATATCTTCAACACACGACCACAAATTGCCAACACAACCCGTAACATCCGAAACTAAGATTTATAAGGAAACTCCATCTTATAAATCCTCAGCAATGTATTTCGTACGACGAACGAAAATACATAACACAACAATAAACAGAAAACGGAACCACCAAGAAGAAGAAGCTCACTTGACGACCTGCATGTCGAACCACTTCCTGAACTTCAGCTTCATCTTGCCTCACGTTCCAAAAACTTCCCTCAATACAAACTAACCAAGGCGTTGGTTTACAAATGTCACAACAATTATGCTTAAACCTCTAGACTGACTGCACAACAATCAAACAAGAACATGCACCACTAATCTGAGATTAACACCTTGCATAACATCTGTAAACTACACCTCGGTGAAAAGTTCTTAAATCTCATCCTCTGTACCGTTACAGTCCCACAAGACTTTTAACCACAGCCCTCTCTTGTTCCGCAGAACTTTGACTCTCCTCTAGAGAATCTTCACAAAACGCCAAAACGGGTCTAAGATCCCCTGAAATCTTAGCCACTAACTCCTCTGAAGGATGAAGACATCCTCTTAACATCCCCACGTGAAGCACCTCACGAAAAGCATCCATAAACACAAGTAACTTAAGCCGATATGTCACTGGCCCAACTCGCCCCACCACTGCAACAGACCCATAAACCGCACACACAGCTTATTCTCCGCTATGGATCTGTTAAGATTCCTCAACATAGCTATCTCGAGATACACTCTACCTCAAACCTGAACTCAAATTCTCGCCTCCGCCTAACGGTATAATTCTTCTGAATAACCTGAGCCTCCCTCATTTCCAGCCTCAAAACACGGATCTTATCCATCGTTTCCTGAACATAAGTAACTCCGTAAATGCTGTGCTCTCCCACTTGGGTCAATGCCCTCCTACACACCTCACACGGAGCCATGCCAAAAATCCACTTGATAACTATGCAACTAGTCCAACTCAAATGGTCCGCCCAAAGGCCACCCCAAACTAAGCACACACATCCTTAACAAGAACCTTCAAATCCTGATAGTCCTCTCTGACTCCTCCTCTGCCTGCAGATGATAACTAAACTCATATGCACCTTAGTGCCCATCTCTGTCTGAAATGCCCTCTAAAACTCTGAGGCAAATCTCGGGTTTCCATCCGACACAATACTGGCTGGCATACTTTGCAGCCTCACAACTTCTCGCACAAATTTAATAGCCAAAACTGCAGCTCCATCTGCCTTCTTAATGGCCAAAAATGTATTGACTTGATCAACCGACTAATAACCACTCAAAACATCACAAGTCCGCGAGATAGGTAATTCCACCCTGAAATTCATCGTGATCCTATCTCATTTCCACTCTGAAATGGATAAACTCTGCAGAACACCACTCGAAATCTGATGCTCTGCCTTGACTAATGAACACGTGTTGCACCTCGCAACCAAAAACAGCTCCAACTGTCTTCATCCCGACACAGTGATCACACCTTTTGATATCAGGATACATCTTATTCGCACCTGAATGAATTCACAATTGCTCGCCTGAGTCCTTCTTGAAAACTTATATCTCAACTCCTCATTCCTCGGGTACACTAACCCAACCACTCAAAAAAGTCCCTTCCATGAGACCAAAAACTCGGAGTCAACTGCTCGCGATTGCATTAAACAAATTATGCTCACTCTGCTGAGTCATTCTGATTCTACTGAGTAGATCTGTCTGATCCACTATCTCCAAGCCCAAAGGCTCCTTCGATTTAGCACAAAGACGTAAGTGCTAAACGCGCCCACAAAAGCATCAACATCCCGCTTAGACAACACTCTGCTTCTACAACGATTCAGGTGAACTCGGTAATACTCCAACCAGTTCATCCCCAAAGTAATGTCATACAATTCCACCGAACTGATGACCAAACTACTGGCATCGACTGCCCCGCACTCCAAATATCATCTGCTCTAGCTCGGTCTACAGTAGCCCAGAATTCTCCATCGGCCACCTTGACCAAAACCCAAACGCTCACCAGCGCTGATCCAGGTGCTGCAACACTTGACACGCTCCAGAGTAATGAAACATTTAAATGTTCTCGAGTCAAACAACTATGAGACTCAACACCGCCCAGTAACAGTGTTCATACACAACTACAAGTGTTTATAACCCTAACCATTCTATCACCGTAAAATAAAAGAAACAGACAACCAACACCATTCTCACTCGGCGCCGCTCCACTCTGACCCAACAGCTGCACCGCTGCGATCTGAGACTCTGGCTGAGCCACTACTGGCTGAAACTCTACCATCGCCAATGGCTGTAACTTGGGACACATTTTCCTAATATGCCTCTGCCATATGTAATGGAAGCATACCCTGGCCTCCGGATCTGACTTCTTCCTGGGACAGCTCGCCACTCTGTGCTCCATGCTCCCACACGCAAAACAACTATCACGAACCTTCTTGCTGATTTCAGTAACCTTGTATAACTTCCTATTCTGGTCACGCGCAGGCTCACCGCTGCGGCTAATACCACTGTCGCTGCTGTGTTTGTCGGCTCCTCTGAACACATGGAGCAACTAAAGATGGAAAAACCACCGATCAACCTGCTCACGCTGATCCTCCTCAATCGAAACTGCCAGCCTCGCTAACTCTGTCCACGAGAAATGCATAGCAAACCTCTGCATATACTCCGTCATCTCTAGATAAGGCTGACTCTCCTCAACTACAGCCCCCGGCTGTCCAACAATTAAAGCACTCGGCCGGGCCTTGGCCACTGGGAGTGCACTCGAAGCTGTCCTAGAATCACTGATGAAAAATGTGCCAACAGCTGCGTCAACAACCCCACAATCTGGTCACCATGACCCTGAGCTGGAGCCGTGCTCTCACCTAGAGCTGCCCCAACTCCTGCACCACTAGTGACGCCCAAACCGGCTTCACTCACCGACTCTACCGCGCCGAATCGCGTCACTAGAAAATACAATAAAGCGCAAAACACAAACACTACTTACCGCGGAATCACAGAAGCCCGAAGAGGATGATACTACACGATCAATTCTAACAGTCCTAAAACCGTATGGGCTCTGATACCAAAATGAAACAACCGAGCTCTTTTGTTTAATAAATAAATCAATACTAGTGGAAGTTTTAAAACCAAATAATAATAAATAATCAACTCAACAACATTCAGCATAAGCAAATAAAATAAATCAACAAGTCTAGCAACTTAAACAGTTCAATAACATAAAAGTCTTACCATCCTATTATTCAGCCTTGATTTCGAATAAACAAAGGAAAAGAAGCGATGATGCACATTGATCGATGAACAGTGTCGATAAACAATGTCGATGAACAGTGCAGATGAACAGTGCAGATTCCAAAACTCTAGAATTTCGCCTCACCTTCTTCTCTCTCAAAACCCACTTCGAAAAACGTGTCCATTAAACCAGCATTAAATGAGACAATTAAAACCGAACCAGGAAATTGGATTTCAGACCGGTGTCAACCGACACATCCCTTGGATCGCTCGAAACCGAGTCTAAAACTTGAAAAACAGGTTTACGGATGTTACACTTAATATATAGAGATTCTTTGCATATAGGGTAATTTCAAGATTTTTATTAGAGAATTAGGTGGGTCTATGTTTTTATTAGAGAATCAGGAGAGAGAAGCGGATATTGGTTGGTTGAAGACCGAAATGGTCCTGTGCCTTAGAAAGAGAGGGAAAAAGTGAAAAGTGTCAGGGAAAAGTGGACCTATATGAATCGTGTGAGAGAAAAAAACATAAAATGATGCATAAAAATAAATTAGTTCTCTTTCTTACTTTTTTTCAATTTTCTTTCTCCTTTAATTTTGCCATTCAAATATATCATTGCAAAAACAAAATTATATGAAGGTATATGTATTTTTAAAAAGTAGATTTTTTTATGAACATACTGAATTTAATTTTTTTCTAAATGGACAATTTTTAAAAATAAAAGAATATAGAATATAATATATATATTAATCAATTCTATAAACTAACACTACAAGAAAACAGGGTCATTGCGACGAAAATTTGCGATGGAATATTTCCGACGAAAATTTGCGATGGAATATTTCTGTCGCAAATTTACGACGGATTTGCGACGGAATAAGATTCCATCGCAAATCCGTCGCAAGTTTGCGATGGAAAGTAATCCATCGCAAACTTGCGACGGAATTACGATGGATGTGCGACTAAACATGAAGTCATCGCAAATCCATCGCAAATTCGCGACGGATTTGCGAGAAAAAGTGGTTGGCCGACATGCGACCGGTTAGGTACGCACGTGTTAAACGAACTTCACCTACCTTTTTGCGATGGAATAGTCCCATCGCAATTCCATCGCAAGTTTGTCGCAATTCCATCGCAAATTAGGATCCGTGGCAAATCCATCGCAATTCCATCGCAAATCCATCGCAATTCCGTAACAAATTTTTTTTATGATTCTATAAATAGCCGACATGAGTTGAGTTTCAATTTTACACCAAAACACAAAACAAAGAGAAGAAGAGAGAAGAAGAAAAAAAAAAAA
>OVBJ01003241.1:0-13093 GCA_900406535.1 Noccaea bulbosa
ATTTAGGAGACTATTAAAGCACTGATCTTTGTTGTATTAGATTTGTTTTATATTTTTTTAAAAAAAAATCAGTATTTTTAAAAATAATTTTTAAGTTTATTATGGTTATGTTATCATATTTTGTATTAAATAAAAATTATTGATATTTTATTAGAGTTATGAATATTTTAATATATTAAAATAAATCATAATAAAAATAATTGAAGTGTTAAACTAAACTATCTATAAATGGAAGGACTAATTTATAAATTAAAAAGTTNTTATAAATGGAAGGTTTTCAAATCCGAACCGAATCTGAACCGAAACTTTAAAAAATCCGAACGGTTTCTATATCATTAAATCTGAAAACCTGAAACCCAAAAAATTCGATCCGAACCCGAACGGAAACCCGAAGTCTCAGGCCTATTTAAAACGCTGTTTTTTTTTATGATGTCATCGATATAGTTGGGGGTTTATTTTGCGTGTGACTTTAAAGGTGGATGGTTTGACTTGCATNTGTGGATGGTTCGATTTGCATTTTTTGAGGTGAGGGTTTTTCTTGCAAAAATAATATAGTTTGAAGTTTTTTTTGCACAAAACCCTATTTTCTACATGGTCACATGAAATGGAGAAACCCTGAACAATGTCGCTAGGACACATGATGAGCTTATCATCAACTATGATTTCTCCAATTAAACCTCTTCTTCTCAC
Source organism: Noccaea bulbosa (assembly GCA_900406535.1). NCBI lineage: Eukaryota > Viridiplantae > Streptophyta > Magnoliopsida > Brassicales > Brassicaceae > Noccaea > Noccaea bulbosa. Next base: position 691 of record OVBJ01003241.1, read on the forward strand.
CATGCTCTTATCCAAATCGTGATATAAAAGCTCAAAAGCATTCCTACTTGAACCGCCCGGTACAAGAATGATTTCGCCATCTGGCGCTGCAGATTCTTACTCCGAGATTAAGGTACGTATCAGTAATAAGAGTATAAATCCCAAACTTGGTCGACCAAATCTGCTTTTTAGCATCATCAAGAACTTGCAATAGATAATTCCAATAACTATAACCTGAAAGGAAACAAACGCAAGCTAATTTCCCTTTGTAGTTTATTAAATAATGCACATAGTCATCTTTTTGTGGTGTTTCAATGAGAAGCAAACCGTTCAGACCCAACATCAAAACTCACTATCACAAAGCTGTTCCCGATTTGTGTTTTGCACGCTCCATAATACACAGATCCCTCGATGCATAACACATTAGTGCACACACCATCGTATAAGATACTACTTTTAACGCGCCTCCACGAAGAAAAAGATGGTTCTTGACCTAATTCCAATGAACATACACTATGATGACTAGTTCCGGATAAGCTCACCATCCTGTTCAATATCTTGAACTGATCTTTGCTTGTGTCGTACGCCAAACACATAAAACAGTACTTACTATAGTCTGGATTAGAACAAGACAGGTCATCAGGTATTTTTAGTACTTGTCTTGTAGTTGGATTACATAGATGGTAACCACCAGAGACATACATACAGATGATGCCACGGACAAGATTGCGAAATACCATACCAGTATAGTTACTTGAGTCCGGAAACGGAAAGTCATGTTTGAATACCATTGATGATGATTTTTTTGATCCTTGAGGAAGAGGAGGCAAAGAGAGAAAGAGCAGTCGATTCTCGTTACGGATACGGTGATTATAAATATCATAGCAGAAGAGGAGACGAGGTCGAGACAGAGGCAGAGACATGAAAGAGTCGGTGAATGATCGGCTACGAATGATGGAACACCATTGCTTCGATGTGCATGCATATGAATCTCATAAGAGATTTCGCCGGCAATCTTTTGAGTATCTCGATCGTCATATCTAGTGGAATCGGTTCTATGTTGTTTCCACGGATTGTGATCACGCCTTTGTCGTTGTCTTCATGTCTTTGCTGCGGCTGCTGTATTTTCATGGTGGCCACTTGAATAATAACAAACTAACAACACAAACCCTAGAGAATTCTTCAAACTTAAATATAGTTGCATATCGTGTGTTATTTTCATGGTGGCCACTTGAATAATAACAAACTAACAACACAAACCCTAGAGAATTCTTCAAACTTAAATATAGTTGCATATCGTGTGTTATTTTCATGGTGGCCACTTGAATAATAACAAACTAACAACACAAACCCTAGAGAATTCTTCAAACTTAAATATAGTTGCATATCGTGTGTTATTTTCATGGTGGCCACTTGAATAATAACAAACTAACAACACAAACCCTAGAGAATTCTTCAAACTTAAATATAGTTGCATATCGTGTGTTGGACATCTATGATATATATATGACAAAACGAAATACTGCTAATTAAGGATCTAACCATCTCATACTTACGGTGAGTGTCATACATGTTTTGTTTCGTCGACAAAATTACTCCATCTTTCTATATATCTTTCTTCCTCTTTAATTTTTTCTTCTTCCTTCTTACTTTAAAGTTTAAACTGAAAATCCATCTTTACTTTTTTTTGCACTTAATATAGCTCAATGAAATATCTTATTTTCACTTTAATTTATATTTTAAATTTTTCGAGTTACAATTGAACATGGACAATCGGACATTAACCAACTTAACGTTTAGATACAGAGCTGATTTTTTCCCCTTTTTATAAATTGAAGTTGAACTCAGAATTCAGAAAATAAAAAGAGTTACAGTGTTGTTCTTTAGGATTTTTTTATTTAAAGAGTCTTTTTGTCGAAAAATAATCATTTATTTACATTAATATTATAATTGTTTGTTTATGCACATGTATTTATTTAATTTTTGAGTTTTTGGTCAAAATATTTTTTTTTTTTTTTTCTTTTTGACATTTGTTATTTATTTATTTAATATGGGCATCTCAGCATCTGTCGATAGAGAGAGAGAGATAAGCAACAAACATCCAACACAGAAATCAAACCCTAATTTACTTTTTCCTGTTTTCTTTATTCTTTCGGGCGAATTTCAATTGCGTCCAAGCAAAGCGCCACTACCCCAAATTTCGCGGAATTATTCCTCGATTTCACCTTTCGGTGGATTTCGCAATCGGATCTGCTCGATTTTGATTATAACAAGTGGAAACAAGTCATGATTCTGAGTCAAACGATGGTTGCTGAGCCTGAGATCAGGGTTCTCGACGTCAAGTGCCATATCTCCGCTCCCAAAGAGCAGAAGAATTTTCAGATCGACGAAGTTCGAGTTTCTGAATCGGTGCGTGCTGAGATTTCGGGTTCCGCTGAAACCCCTCGATTCGGATCGGTATGTGTTTAGGGTTCTTGATCTGAATTGCAATCGCTAATCTTATTTATTTGGTTTCCGGTGTTATATGTGTTATTTCATAATTTTCCATTAAATCGCAAGTGGGATCTTATTGGGTTTTGTTTATGAGCTTTCGATATGAGCTTTTGTGATGAGATCGTCCCCAAAATTCTGAAAATTATCAGTTTTTCATCAGGGCTTAGATTGGATTTGGGGTTTTTCTGTAGCGTAAAAATGTTGAATCCTCCTTACCTTTTTCTCGAAAAGTCCTTTAAACATTTCGAGTTAAGAGGATTATCTTCACGTCTTTTAGAGAAAAGTTATGCCTTTGTTGTGTTGTGAAGATTGTTTAGTTAAGCTGTTCATGAATCAAATTTACATTGTTATAGCAACGACTTGAATGCTGCTCATTATATTGTTGATTTTGCTCTGTTCTGATTTTTCTGTTTATTTAGCTGCGATATTAATCATTTACATCCATCCTAACAGGGCATGAGTTTTGCAACTACTTCCATTGAAGAACCCACCAGTGAGTTTATCCCAACTATACGTTCAGGGAGCTTTGCTGACATTCGTGACCGAGAAACAATGGAAGACGAACACATTTGCATAGACGACTTATCAGCCCAGCTTCGCTCCTTGAACTTCTCTGTACCGAGTGCTTTCTACGGAGTGTTTGACGGCCATGGCGGAGCTGAGGCATCGCTTTACATGAAGGAGAATTTGACAAGATTGTTTTTCCAAGATACTGTGTTTCCAGAGATGCCCTCCATTGTTGACGCATTTTTCTTGCTAGAACTGGAGGACTCTCACCGTAAAGCCTTTGCCTTGGCTGATCTCGCTATGGCTGACGAGAGCATTGTCAGCGGTTCATGCGGAACAACCGCCTTGACCGCTCTCATAATCGGACGACATCTTCTTGTCGCTAACGCCGGAGATTGCCGCGCAGTGCTATGCAGGAGAGGAGTGGCCGTTGATATGTCTTTCGACCACAGATCAACGTATGAGCCAGAGCGAAGACGGATTGAGGATCTTGGAGGACACTTTGAGGACGGGTACCTCAACGGGGTCCTCGCTGTCACACGTGCCATTGGGGATTGGGAACTGAAGCATCCTTTCACTGGCTCATCTTCACCTCTGATCTCAGACCCGGAGATTCAACAGATCGTTCTAACCGAGGACGACGAGTTTTTGATTTTGGCGTGTGATGGTATATGGGATGTGTTGTCGAGCCAGAACGCAGTGAGTAACGTAAGGCAAGGACTGAGGAGGCATGGTGACCCGAGGCAATGCGCGATGGAACTTGGTAAAGAAGCAGCGAGGCTTAACTCGTCCGATAATATGACGGTTGTGGTCATCTGCTTCTCCTCTGTTCCGTCTTCGCCTCAACAATCGCAGAGGCGAAGATTAAGGTTTTGTGTTACTGATGAAGCCAGAGCTCGGTTACAAGCGATGCTTGGAGGCAACTGAAACCAGTTTTTTTGTTTGGCCGTATATATGAAGAGGTATCGGTTTTAGACCGATGAAGCGATTATTCTTATTCTTCTAATTTGAGATTGGTTTCAGTGAGATAAAATAAAGGACTTAGGCAGGGATAGAGAGAGGAAAGGACATTGTTTGTAATGTGGTTGGTCATTTTTTATTCATCTGTTTGTTTGGTTGTTTCAGAAGAGAGAGTGAGAGATATAGGGAAAAAGCAGCCTGAAGTTTTGTTAGGATTGATTATTGAAAGCAGAAACACCAAACTGGTGATGAGGATTTTGAACTTTTGTTTTTGAGGATTAGTGTTGTACCCATTTATTGTTTTAAGGATTTTTATTTAAATTATTCTTCATTTTGTCTTTGAGCATGAGGTTTGTTTTCAAGGAATCTATCTCCCATGTATGTGGAAAATTAGGAGTTTCTGTGGACTCTGAAAGATTTTGGAGTTTTATCTCAAAAGCTTCAATCCCAACCTTATGTCATTGCTTCTCAGTTCTCATCATCTCTATCTTTATCTCTTTATCTTCTTCTCCCCCAAAAATCTTCATGTCCATATATTTTTTTGTACTTATATTTGTCTGTATAATGTGCTTCTTCTGATTAACAAATTATTCAAATGTTTTTGACAAAAAATAAATGATTTAAAACTGGATTTGGATAATTTTGTTATAAAATTTCGAATATTTGGTGGACATTATTACGGTTTAATTAATGTTTAGATTTTGGTAATTCTAAGTATTTACATCCCTTTTTTTTTTTTAACAACTTTCTTGAATCAGTATTTACATCCTTATGAACCAAAAGGTTAATTAATTCCATAAGATTTTTGTAATAATATTTGGTCAATTATGGAAATATTAATATTCGTGATCAAAAAGGTCTAAGGCCTCTTTTACATTTGCCGGCTCTGTTCGTCTCTACAAGGAGCCAAGTCTCTCTCTCTCTCTCACAACAACAACAATGGCGATGGCGAATTTAGCAAGGAGAAAGGCGTATTTTCTCACCAGAAACGTAACCAACTCTTCCACTGACGCTCTCAGATTCTCCTTTTCCCTCTCCCGTGGCTTCGCGTCATCGGGATCTGATGAGAACGACGTGGTCATCATCGGCGGCGGTCCCGGCGGCTACGTGGCAGCGATCAAAGCGGCTCAGCTTGGTCTCAAAACCACGTGTATCGAGAAGCGCGGCGCGCTCGGTGGCACTTGTCTCAACGTCGGATGCATTCCCTCAAAGGTCAATTTCGAACAATCTCCTCTCGTTTTACAATTGAGTATTGGTTGTTCTTGCTCTTCGTCATTGAGATTTGATCTGTGTATTTTTTTCCGGATGAATCAATTGAACAGTTAATCACTATCTTTCTGATGATTATTCGGCTTAATTCCATTTGCTTGGGCACTCTTATTCCATAATTACGAAATTGTAAATTCTGGATTCGTCTCATATTGATTCCATGGAAACGAAATGGTAGTCACTATTGGTAACTTTGCCTGTTAAACTTTAGATTTTGATTTATATGTTTGTATCATAGCTCAGGTAGAAAAACCATAACAATTAGCAACTTGTGTTAATTACTATGATTGTGTTAAGCTTTTCGTTCTGTACTCACTGTTTTCATGAGCTATTGATCATTTTAGCTTTCTAATAAGTCTATGATGATGTTATTAGCTTCTGATGACCTCGTTATGTCTTCTCTGATGTATTAGGCTCTTCTTCACTCTTCACATATGTACCATGAGGCGACACACTCTTTTGCCAACCACGGTATCAAGCTGACTTCGGTTGAGGTAGATCTTCCTGCTATGTTGGCTCAGAAAGACAATGCGGTCAAGAACCTCACTCGTGGTATCGAGGGTTTGTTCAAGAAGAACAAGGTGACATATGTCAAGGGATATGGTAAGTTTCTTTCCCCGAATGAAGTCTCTGTGGAGACGATCGATGGAGAAAACACCGTTGTGAAAGGCAAACATATCATCGTTGCTACTGGCTCAGACGTCAAATCTTTGCCCGGTATTACAATCGATGAGAAGAAGATTGTTTCGTCGACTGGAGCGTTGTCTTTATCCGAAGTCCCGAAGAAGCTGATTGTGATTGGTGCGGGATATATCGGGCTAGAGATGGGTTCTGTTTGGGGTCGGCTTGGATCAGAGGTTACTGTAGTTGAGTTTGCTGCTGATATCGTTCCTTCGATGGACGGTGAAATCCGCAAACAGTTTCAACGATCGCTCGAGAAGCAGAAGATGAAGTTCATGCTCAAGACTAAAGTTGTATCCGTGGATGCTTCTGGAGACGGTGTGAAGCTCACAGTGGAGCCAGCTGAAGGTGGAGAACAGACCACACTCGAAGCCGATGTCGTCCTCGTCTCAGCGGGGAGAACACCGTTCACGTCTGGACTTGATCTGGAGAAAATCGGAGTGGAGACTGACAAGGGCGGGAGGATTCTTGTGAACGAGAGGTTCTTGACCAATGTCTCGGGCGTGTATGCGATCGGAGATGTGATTCCAGGACCGATGCTTGCTCACAAAGCCGAAGAAGACGGTGTTGCCTGTGTTGAGTTCATAGCAGGCAAGCACGGCCATGTGGATTATGACAAGGTTCCTGGTGTCGTCTACACGCATCCCGAGGTCGCTTCGGTTGGTAAAACCGAAGAGCAGCTGAAGAAAGACGGTGTGAGCTATCGGGTTGGGAAGTTTCCGTTTATGGCCAACAGTAGAGCTAAGGCTATTGATAATGCTGAAGGATTGGTTAAGATTTTGGCTGATAAGGAGACGGATAAGATCTTGGGTGTTCACATTATGTCGCCAAACGCTGGAGAGCTGATCCACGAGGCGGTTCTTGCTATTAACTACGATGCATCGAGCGAGGACATCGCCCGAGTCTGTCACGCACATCCTACTATGAGCGAGGCTCTCAAGGAAGCTGCCATGGCCACTTATGACAAGGCCATTCACATATGAAGAGGTATGTCACGCTTTGGTTTAATTTGGTTTTGTTCGGTTTTTGTTTAGATTTTTTATTTGCGGTTTTGATTTCTTATGCCGATCCACATTAGGAAAGGAGAGAGAGCCAACTCTGCCAAGCCAAATCGATATCTTAACCGGGTCGGATTTTGGTAACATTTGGTTTTCTGTGGTTTAGCCTTCAATTTGGAATGCGATACTATACTGTTTTTATTCGTTAATGTTCTTCATATATATGTTCAGATTCGGGTTAGGCCTGATCCGTAATAATATAATTCAACTTTCACTCGTCCCATTTTGGTTTATTGAGTAACACCAAGTTGGCTTCGATTTCCTTTTTTCCATTCAGTTATCTCTAATTTCGGATTACGTTTACTTTGAGTTTGTTTATTACTCCGTTTACATTAATATTTTCGGTCAGACAAGTTTACAAAAAAATAGATATACGTTTAACTTTTGAGAAAATTCTAATTATGCATCAAGATAATTCATAAATAACTTTGCGCACGGCTGTTTTTACTATATTTGCAAATCTTCTAACAATGGCAAAATCTTTCATCATCGTCCATATCAACGTACTATTCTTGATTCTGTTTTAACTCTCGGTATAAAATACTCATTGCTTCGAATTATTCGATCATAATAATCTAGAGAAAACAAAAAAAAAGACAGAAAACAAGAATGGCTGCGAATCTAAGGAACAATGCGTTCTTGTCTTCTCTCATGTTTCTTCTCTTAATTGGTTCCTCATACGCAATCACAAGTTCAGAGATGAGCAGAATCTGTGACCAAACCTTAAACCCATCTTTCTGTCTTAAATTCCTCAATCCCAAATTCGCTTCTCCTAATCTTCAAGCCTTGGCTAAAACCACACTTGATGCTACACAATCAAGAGCAAAGCAAACATTCAAAAGACTCCAAGCTATTATCGATGGAGGAGTCGACCCTCGATCAAAGCTAGCTTACAGATCATGCTTAGATGAATACGAAAGCGCGATCGGAAACCTCGAGGAAGCTTTTGAGCATTTGGCTTCCGGAGATGGCATGGGGATGAACATAAAAGTTTCAGCTGCATTGGATGGAGCTGATGCATGTTTGGATGATGTGAAGAGATTGAGATCAGTAGATGCTTCGGTTGTGAATAACAGTAAAGGAATTAAGAATCTTTGTGGTATTGCTCTTGTTATCGCTAACATGTTACCGCGTGGAGCTTAATTTGAATATCATCATCATCATGTGTTTGCTCTAATTGATTGTATTGTTTGTAAGAGGACAATTACATTATTATACTTATTACTTATGATTATTAAAAGGCATGCTCATGCTTTTTTCCTTTCAACGTTTCCTTTATCCTTTTTGTTAATGAATTTTCTATCATCATTTCTTCCTGCCCATTAGTCTTTTTTTTTTTGCAAAAAGAAAATGGTTATTTAGTCTACTAGCCAACTGGAAACCCAAAACTAAGGAATGATATAACCACATAAATTTTAAATGCAGTAAGTAACCATAGCATCATTTTTTGTTTTATTATTATTACCAAGAAAGTTTGGACCAATTTTTTAGTTGTGGAACCACATGTAATATTACTTCTGTTCCAAACGTCTCTCTTGCTCATATGATCTCTGAACTTAACCTAAGGTGCTTTTTGTGTCTTGTTTCCTTTTGGCAAGTGTGAAACTACTCTGTTTTCTTTAATTTCTTGTTTTATCGTCTTTTTGTTTTTTTCTCCTGGATTTGTAAGATGACTATTGTCATCAGACCAGGACTCCCTTGTATCTTAACCTTATTCAATATATCCAGCGTTAGAAAAAGAAAAAGAAAAAAAGGTGCTTTTTGTTAAAATAAGGACATTCGGTTGTAGCAACGGTTTTACAATTTTGTTAAACATTAACAAATACAAATACTTGATGATTTCATAAACTTGACTTGATAAACATATTCGCCTTAATTTGTGGAATTTAGGAAATGAGACCGATCTGATTCAGCTATAGAGCGAAGATCTTAGGCTTATATACAGATTCTTCTTCTTGTCTTGTCTTGTTCAGGTTTTCATTCTCTCTTTTTGTTCTTCTCCACAAATCCGACAGACTCCAGTCTCCAACAACAGCAAAAAACCAACTAACCGCATAAAATTTAAACTTTGGGCCGCTTGTATCCATATCTCGGCCCATTACCTGATCCGAGACTTCAATTAGGGTTTCTTATCCTTTAACAATTTATTGCACGCCGCTCCTTCATTCTCTCTATTTATATTAACTTTTTCAGCTTCTGTACTTTCAGTCTTCCAATGATTCTTCTTCTTTCATCCTCATTCGTGTGATCTGATCTATCTCTGCGCTGATCACCTTATTTTCAGTCTCCCAATGGGTTTTTTTGTTTCTTTCTGCCGAAGCTCTGATCAACCCTCTCTTCCTCCATAGATGACGAAACTCGGTTTTTGACGAGTTGTTGCGTCGATCAATGCATTGAAAGTGACTACATCGGGGCTGATTTTGAAACCTCTGATCAATGTCGATGAAAAGGAGGATTTAGCCACGGTTTCGTCACTTTCACTGCATTTATCAATGCATTTGTAAAAGAGGAGATGCTTTTGGAGGCTTCAAAGGAGATGATATGAAATTTTGTTATTCATTCTTGACATTGTTGACTTGTTTAATTTCACTGATCGATTTGATAAAATGGTATCTTTTGATGATAAGCACATACAATAACTAAAATAATCTAACATGCAGTTGTTTTGAAAGTTGTAATTTTGCAGATGCAATCAAGTTTTAGTATGAGATGCCATAAGATAAATGTGTGGCTGAGCAAGCGATTGAATTTTCTTGGAACAATCACCAACAAAACAGAGCAAGAAGAGTGATCCATTTGTATTTTTTTTACTTCTGTTTTGTGCTTTCCTTTGTGCAAGTAGTAGAGATGTTTTAGATCTTTCTGTTTTAAGGCATTAACTTACATCTCTGTCTCTTACATAACATCCAAATTCTGAAACGTTTTGCCATCTCTACTCTGTTTTGTTGAACCATTTTCTCAGAAACTGGACATAATATTCATTTTCAATGACAATTGGGGCTTATGAAGAATCCAGATTCGATCAAACTCAAACAGACAATTTCTTAACAAGTCCGTCTTGATGCTTTGGATAAAGCTAAACGGTCTAAAGCATCAGAAAACCAAACCCGGTTTACTGGTAAACCCATGTCTTCCACACCAGCTTCACCCACACCCATCATCTCCAAACCTTATTGTGTTAACAGAGTTTTCTAGTCCATAGTACATGGCCATAATGTTCCATAAACAAAAACGTTAAAGCTCCCATATTAGTTAGCCGGTTACATAATCAAGAAAAAAAAAAAAAAAAAAAGGTTAGTCGGGCACATATAAAAAAGAAACCCACAAAATATCCGTGGCATTCTTGCTCTTGTAAAAAGGAAAAAAAAAAAAACTCTAAAAGGTTTTCCGCTGCCGGGATTCGAACCCGGATATCCAAGGGTGGAAGGAGAATTAGAAATCTAGTTCTCAAACAGATGCTGCAAATTTTGCAACGGAATTAGCCATAGTGCTACACCGGATCTTGTTGTTCTTGACGTATGTAAATAATATTTATTTACTAAAGAAAATTGAGTTTGACCGACGATTCAGTTTAAACTCTATTTATTTACTAAAGAAAATTGAGTTTGACCGACGATTCAGTTTAAACTCTATAAACTTCTCACATTTTAAAAGTTGTTTGAGTNAAACTTCTCACATTTTAAAAGTTGTTTGAGTAATTGCCCTATTATTTCTAAAGTTGTTTAAGGTAATGTTTTCTTTCATTTAATGATATTGACTGAAGAGACCTTTATTATGGTATAGTATAATTAAACAGGTTGACCAAAAATAAATACGTTGACATATATTTCAAGTGTAGAAATGGTTTAATTCTTCAGTCTGTATATATAAAAAATCTCACATGTCACAACAGCTCTCAAATAACAAGAAAATATAATTTTTATATTACAAACATAGAAATAAACATGGCTGTGTATGTGAAAAAAGAACTTCTCGTTGGTTCCTTTTCTAGTGCTTTTTCTTCTTGTTACCTCATCATATGGAAGGTTCAGTACGAAAATTTCAGAAGGCGAGATCAACACCATCTGCTCACAATCTGAAAATCTTTCTTTTTGCTTCAACTTCTTTAAAACGAATCATGGACTCAAAACATTGGATATTCTTGGCGTCGCCAAGTCTTTAATCAATTATGCGTCACAAGATGCCTTGAAAACGCAGAAGCAATTCAAATCACTCGAACAAGGCGCTTCAGATCTTCGAACTAAGCGTATATATAGTTCATGCGTGGGAAATTTTCAAAATGCGGTTAGCGATTTTGATGATGCCCTCAAAGCTTTGGCAGCACAGGACAATCCAGGCGTAAACATTAATGTCTCGGCTGCGATTACAGAGGCAGACACTTGCAATTCAAACAAGCCAAAAGTTAAAATTAATCCACAACTCTTAAAGAAGATATACTATATTGACAATATATCAGCCATTGTTTTGGTGATTAAAAATATTACCTACAAATTAATAAAATACAATATATCGATATGTTATGTTCGCTGTAATTGGGATATTCAATTTTTAATGCTTATCATATAACATGCTCTTTCTATTATCATCTCCAATGGTCCTTCCAAATATTTTTCAAAAAGTGAAACTCTTCAACAAATGACGAAAAGAATTATATCCAATTGTTCTCTTTATTTTTATCTTTAAAACAACTCTCTCTCCATACTAGAGTTTGATCACGTGCATATAGAACAAAAAAATATGATGAAATAATTATTCATTTGTTTGTTCTAAGGGCATTTTCAACTCACCTCTATTTATTTTTTATTTTTTCTTTTAAAATAGTGTAATAGGTGACTTTTTCTCTAACTCACGTATATTTCTAATATAAAAAAAAAAAGAGATCTCTATAACTAAATTTTTTTAAATCTTCTAAAATTATTAATACTCTGCATAGTAATTACAAAATTACAAAATTCCAAAACCACCTAATTTACTACTAAAAATGAGGATTTTGTGCTATATTAAAAACTGTGAACTATTATTTTTATAAATGTGTCCAGGAACGAAATCTGTAATTTCTAAACTTAGCGTATCTGCTCTACATAAAAAAAAAGGAAAATATTGAACGCTTTGACATAATGCTATTGACACAATAACCTTATTATGGTACATAATCTCAAACACATTAAATGGTTAACATGTTTGGCACTACTGTATATAAATCTCACAACAATTGCCAAATATTTAAACCAAGAAAACAAAATCCTCATATCAAAAACATACGAATAAACATGGTTGTGTATGTCAAAAACAACTCTTTACTGGTTCCTTTAGTAATGTTTTTTCTTCTTGTTTCCTCGTCATATGGAAGATTCAATGTAAAAATTTCAGAAGGTGAGGTCAGCACCATCTGCTCAAAAGCGAAGACTCACTACAACAAAACAGACGTTTTGCATCGACGATTTACGTCGACCATA
>OVBJ01003242.1:0-13088 GCA_900406535.1 Noccaea bulbosa
TAGGACCCATTTCTCTAGCTTGTTTTCTTTCTTCTTTCATTTTCGTTTTTTTTTGCATTGTCTCTTGCATTTTTCACTTCTTTTACTTATTGCATAGCTTTTGTTTAATAAAACCAAAATCTTATTGCTCTTGACTTGAGAAGTTTCTTGTATTCTTTCTTGTCCCAATCACTCTTCAAAGTGGATTGATAACCTTACTATGCTGCAATGATATGAGCAGGAATTAAGGGTTTGAAANTTAAAAATCCTGTTTTCAGGTATCTAAGCAGCTTTTAGGCAGAATAAAAGCTGAGCTCCAAAAATTGGTTATACTCGTGATAACTGATTGAATAAATTGTAGGCGACCGGCGTAGGAGAGCGTCTTAGGTGACCAGGAGACAAGGAGAGAGCGAATTTTATCAATAAGGGGTTCATAATCCAGCGCCGTCAGAGATTTAGTAGTCAGTGGCAAACCAAGATACCGAAGACTACCTACAGAGATACCCACCTCTGCAGCCTCTGCAACCAAAAGAGAAGCTTCCCGCCCTGCAGCAAGAATGGAGGACTTTGTAGTGTTAACATACAGCACTGAGATAGCCGCAAACCCATCGCCAAGGAGTCAATGGTACCATCCGTAAAAACCAAAATGTCATCTGCAAAACTGAGGTATGTAAGGCCCAGCTCCTTACACATAGGATGATACCCAAAATCTCCAGCAAGCGCAGCCCTGTTTAATAGTTTGAAGAGTATATTATTGAGGATGACATATAAATAGGGCGATAAAGAGCATCCCTGTCTAATACCTCTAGCTCTAGTGAAAAATCCTTCTAGTTCCCCGTTGACTGCAATAGAGAAAGAGGCTGTTGAAATACATATACAAATCCAATGGATAAACTGAGCCGGCAGATCCATAGCCTGAAGAACGGTAACAATGAAAGACCACTTTACTGTATCAAATGCCTTTGTTATATCAAATTTGATAGTGCACTGAGTGCTTATGGAGCTCTTGTGGTAGCCATTTACAAGCTCCGAAGCTAACATGGCATTCTCAACCAGAAGTCGTCCCTTAACGAACGCGCTCTGATTTGGTTCAATGGCGTACGGCAATATAGTTTTCAAACGATTAGCCAGGAGTTTGGAAATAACCTTATACAGTAAATTGCAGCAGGCGATGGGTCTATAGTCCTTCATCGTTTCAGCATTGATGTGCTTAGGTATCAGAGATAATATAGTCGCATTAACTCCTCGTGGCATAAAACCAAACAAGAAAAAAGATTGAATAGCAGTGACGAAATCTGCCCCGAGAATTGACCAAGCTGCCACAAAAAACTCCTTTGTATAGCTGTCAGGACCAGAGACCTTATCATTAGGGAGGGAGAGGAGAGCTGTCTTAATCTCAGCTGCCGTAATTGGAGAGATGAGAGTAGCTGAGTCGCGCTAGGACAGCGATAGGTGAGGAGAGATTGAATATACTTAAGAGAAGCAGTATTAGAGGTCAATGTTTGGGTCTGAATGAACCGTTGAAAGTGAAGAACTGCTTCTCATTTAATATTGGAAGGGTAGGTGAAAGTATTACCGAAGTCTGTTATAAGCCTAATAGTATTATTGGACGAGCGCGTTTGGGTAGCACGGTGAAAAAAAGATGTATTCTGATCCCCAAATCTCCTCAATAGTAGCAAGGTGGTGCCAACGGTCCTCTGCAGCAGAAGCAGCCTCAAATGTAGTAGAATCAGAAGAACGGAGGGCCTGATTCTAGAGAAGACAGAGGTGGTCATATGCCTCCTTTGTCCGCTTAGGCAAGTCACCATAGTGATTACGATTGAGATCTCGGAGATCAAACTTTAAAGTCTTCAGTTTTTGATGAAACAGGTGAAGAACAGCTTGGGAGTGATATAGGGGCCCAGAAGCAGCCCAATGTGCTGAAACCGTAGGGAGAAAATAACCATGGTCAGCTAAGAAGTTAAAAAACCTAAAAGGTTTTCGAGTATCGCCAGTGATTGAAGAGAGCTAGACCAGACAGCGAGAATGATCAGATACGCCCCTGCCTCAAACTGAGCAAAAGATTGAGGAAAAACTGTCAGCCAATCTCCAATGATGAGGGCCTGGTCTAATTTTTTACCAACTGGATCACAATTCCTTTGATTCCACTAAGTAAATAAAGACCCCACGAATGAGAGATCAGTCAAAGCACAGTCTGAGATGAGTTTCTGGAAATGTCGCATACCCAACTGAGTAGTACAATAGTCCTGAGCGCAAGAGTGCTAAGAAGAGGTTAGAATCTCATTATAATCACCAATCAGCATCCAAGGCATCAAGAGATGGCAATAGGCGGCCTGTGTAGCTCGAATATCGTCCCACAGAAGCCGCTGATCGATCTCAGTGTTAAAAGCGTAGACAACAGAAACCATAAAACATAACCCAGACTGAGGAATCCGCACCGCACATGTGACAGTTTGAGCACTACGGAAGAGCAGAGTTACCTCAACCCCATCAGACCAACAAAACCAAATTCGACAAAGGGGATGATGATCATAGTTTGTGATGATCCTCCACCCTGGAAGACATGAAGAAAGAACAATCGAGCACTCCCCTGGAGGAACCCGAGTTTCCAATAAACAACCAAACACAGATTTAACTTGCTGAACCCATTGCTTGACAGCTTCATGTTTGCGTGCCTTGTTGAACCCACACATGTTCAAGCAAAAAAAGTCAACGTCAACTTTTGGTGTTAAAAAAAATTTATACATATTTTCCTTATCTCTTATATATCTTTATTGATATTACAATTTAAATTTTTTAAAAATTTCTTAATTTTATATAAGTTTATATGTACAAATAATATTAGTTGTTTAAAATCATATATAACTAGTTTACTATAACTAAGTTTTCTTTTGATTGTTATTTATATAATTGAAACTCTTATTTTAGAAAAAAAAAAGTAATAATAATAAAATAATTTTAGTGATGATGTGGAATAATACTACTTGTACTAATTTACTATAACATAGTTTCATTTTAGTTGTTATTAGGAAATATAATTTATTTATTTTCTAAAGTATTTAATTAAAAATCTTTTCTAAAAAGATAAAATAATAAATAAATAATTAATTTTAGTGATGGTGTGGAATGATACTATTGGTTGTTTACAATTATATATACTTAATTTCTTTATCCTTTACATATTTAAAAATTGGAACAAAAATTAATTATGTAAATACTCATGTGAACCAACGAAATTGATTTTTTTTCAATCTCATGTGGACATCCTTAGATGTCTTGTTGGACCCGGATTTCACAACTGAAATCCAGTCCATAAATGCCTAATATATGAGTCCAAGAACCATGACAAGTCTATTCAGACCCAAAAAGCCCTCAAAGCCCACCAAATATTTATGTCCAAACCCAGCTAAAGCCATAGAGCTATCTATAATGACGAGGTCGAGCTACAGCTCGATGGATATCAGGTTATCACGAGAAACTGAACGAGTTAAACGGGAATCTCGCTTGGTTCGATTAGTTTCAAAAATAACGAGATTTAGAGCTGCACGTGGGCAAGATACGCGACACATGGATACGAGATACACAGAGGAGGTTGAGTTCAGAGCTACAAAAAGAAAACATCTTCAATTCGCAGGGACGATTTTTTATCATCTTCTTCTCTGGAAAACAAAGAAAAGAGGATCTTCTTTCCTATTGTTTTCTACCTGATTATATTTCTGATTTAAATTGTATTTTTCCTTTGAAATTAGTTATTTATTTCTTCAGAGATTTACTGTAATCTTTTTTATTTGATTATTACAAATCTTTTTCGCCAAATCCTGATTTAAGATTCATTCGACTTATAAGAGAATCTAGCCCTAAAACTTTCTAAGTTTTTTCCTTACAAAACATACAAATTTCGAGTGTGGTTTTTAGCACCCACATACCTATAAGATCAATATTTTATTAGTAATAGATAGATTGTGTAGAATTACCATGGGAAACAATTCAAACGTAGTTAAAATATTACAGAATCGTAATTAGAGATTTTAATTGCAAAGGATCAGCAGCAAATCAGCTAAAGAACAAATAACGTAACCTAGGCTCAAGCCCTAATAAGGTAACCTAGGCCCAACTATCCTACCGTTTTCACACAGCCCATTTTATTTGCAAAAGAACAAGATTAGAAAAACAATATTTCTGTTCTGTGTTTGCGACTTTCTCATTCAGATTTTTCAAAGGATAATAAAATTTATTAGATTTTCAGTTTTTTATCCTTTTGCTGTGCGTTTTTGTTATTCTACCTATGAACATTTGATTGTGTGATGATGAATGCGAGGAAGTGAGTTATGGCTTAGGTTCTTCGAAGCAACACACAAAACTATAATACGATTCCGGAGCTGCCCATGGCCTTCCAGATAATAGCTTCTTCTTCTTCTTCTTCACCAACCATTACAAAATCCCATCTCCTCTGTTTTCCTACTCTGCAATCTTCCTATAAAGCTACGAAACCCAATCTCTCCTCATGGTTTTCTCTTCTGGGCCCTTCTCGTTTCTCTCCCTACATTGGTTTAAAGCATCTGGGCATCTCGATTCCGCCGAAATCTTCGAACCCAGGTTTCGATTTCGCTATCTCGTCACGAAAGTTGATTCCTTTTTAGTAAAAAACTGTTTTTTAGCTTGTGAAATTGGGTGGTTCTGTTTTACAGAGAAGAAGAGAAGATGTAGTAGTAAGGGTATGGTGATTCGTGCGTCTCTGTTTGGCGTTGGAGCACCTGAGGCTTTAGTTATTGGCGTTGTTGCTTTGTTAGTCTTTGGTCCCAAAGGCCTTGCTGAGGTTAGCGTTCTTGTGGGTTACGATGATTGATTTTGATTCATACTTTTCTTGAGTTATTGAATTGGTTTGCTGCTTAGTTTATCTTCTGAGAATTGAAGTCATAGATAAGGCTAGAGACGGATGTGCTTTTGGCTTTCGTAGAGTTTGAATAAAAACTGAATCTTTATCTTCATTCTTACTTCTTAGTAGGGAGGAGCAAGTTTTGTTCTTTTCAATCCTGCTTACTCCTTGGTAGAGAGCATTTGAGAGTCTTGGGTTTTGGAAATGAGATTTCTTTGTTTCTTGGTCTTTGCTATGATCTGCGCAGGTAGCTCGAACTCTTGGAAAGACGTTGCGCGCGTTTCAGCCAACGATTAGAGAGCTACAGGTTTGTTTATTTCTAAAACTTTCAAGACTCTTGAGGAAGAAGAATGAGGTCTATCTTTGATTGCTTACATGCGTTGTTTTGATAGGATGTTTCAAGAGATTTCAAAAGCACCCTCGAGCGTGAAATCGGACTCGATGAAATCTCAACGCCAAATGTGTACAACCCGAACAGAACCAACCCTTCTCCTCCTCCTCCACCATCGGTTCCTAGCACTGAAGATCCTGTGACTGCAAGTGACCCTAGTGAGTGCTCTAAACCATGGGCCTGTTATTGTTTGTCCATGTTCAGTATTCATGAAAAGCTTTAAGTTTCGAGGTGACTTACTTGAACTAAGCAGATGATGATGCTCAATCACCAAAAGCTTACACAACCGAGGAATACCTCAAGATCACAGAAGAGCAACTCAAAGCTTCCTCTCTAGGGAAAAGCCAAGCAGAGGATCAAACTCAGACTCAAGAACCGTTACAAACCACGGTACAAAGCCAGCCTGAAGGTTAGTTAGCTATGTCACCAACGAATTAAGAACTCTCTCATCAAAACTGCTTATGACCACTGTGTTGTTTTTCTGTATTTCAGCTCTTTATATGATTATGTAAATTGGGTTGTTGCAGGTACAACGAGAGAAACAACATCTGCATCTCCTCCAAGGCAAGATTGATAGCACCAAAATTTGACTTGTGGTGTTAAAAGCATAATGCTTCTCTGTCTATTGGGAAGCTTCGGAGGGATTTTTTTTGATCTGCTAAAAGAGGACGAAGCTGTTAGCTATCTATCAGGGCATTGACACAAAGCCATTACTCTGTGCATTTTGATGGTTTGAAAATATCAGAACATAACTCATTTGCGTATTTATGTTCCAGTAGTTTCCTTCTTAATCTGAGGAATTTTCTCTATTTTTATATTTTTCGTGGAATTTATATTTTTGGTTAGAGTGAAAAGATATTTCATAATATAACATGTGTGGGTTTTTTTTGTATTTAAAGAAAGTCTTGACGCTATACCTGAAATTGGTAAAACCAAAAATGAAATATTCATGGAATTTAGAACAGTGCCGAAGCATGTATCCTTTAGTTTGTTAACTGTGGAACAAGTTTTGTCCTATTTTCTAATATCCAAAAGGTCTCTTTGTCTGTTTGTTGCATAAAAAAACTGCAAATATCTGATCTTCTATATATACATGTCCATGTTATCTTCATATTGATCTTGTGATCAAAGATTATAAGAAGAAAATCAACGAGACTAGATGAGAAAAGAATAGTTTATTATAATTCCAAGATGCAACAGTTAACATAATTTTTCCGGATCGTTACATATATAAAGTAGACGGTAAGAATTAAACAAGTAAAGATTGGATATGTTCGACGGAGGAGCTAGGTCTTTGATCCATTAGGGTTGAAGGTACGCCAAAAATCTCGTCAAGAAAAGATATTGAGTTAGGGTCTTGTCCAAAAGAAGCAAACTGTGAAGAATCAACCCCATAGTAATCGCCAAGAGAAAAGCTAGGGTTTTGAACACTTTGCGAAGAAGACTCGTCGATGGGGTTTTGATCAATTTGCGTTGAAGATACGCCACAACTCACGTCGAGACAAGATATTGAGTTGGGGTTTTGACCAAAAGAAGCCAACTGTGAAGAAATTCCTTCATAGATATCGTCGGCATAAGAGGCATGAGAGTTGTGATCGGAATCATAAACAAATCTGCAGTTGTCGTCGAGAGAAGAGCTAGGGTTTTGAACAATTTGCGGCGAAGACTCGCCACCTTGGATAATCTCGTCGATAGAGTTTTGATCGCGATGGAAATCAGAGACAAGTTGTAGTTTTTGTTTCTTCTCAAGGCAAGCCATCAAATCTTTCTTGATTCTCTCAAAGCGGGACATAGTGGCTTCTCGATCTTCTATCACATTAGCCCGAAGTAACATCATTTCCATCTCCTGGAAATACTCTTCGACATTCTTGGACCCTTGAACAAGCCTCCGAAGCTTGGAATGCAATTCTTGTTGGTAGTGACTAGGGACAAACCGCTGTCTCATGATTCTTTTCATTTCTCCCCAAGTAGTGACTTCAAAGGCTCCCCCGATTTCTCTAGCATGGACTATCTGTTCCCACCATCTAAGGGCGTAGTCATTGAACTCAGACACGGCGAGCTTGACGCGGTTAATGTCAACAATGTTGTGCAAGTTAAAGTTGAACTCGCATTTCTTCTCTCAGTCTATATATTCGTCCGGATCATTTCTGCCATGAAAGGGCGAAATTCTCATCTTGTATCCTCCAAGATTCTCAACCATCCGGTCCGGTTCATCTCGAGGTCTCCTAGAACGGCGTCAGCTAGAGTGAGAGGAATGACCGCTTCCGTAATAAACTTCAGCTTGTTCATCAGCCAGTCTCCTGGACGTCATAGGATCTCTCTTTTCTCCTTCCGAAATGTGGATCGAATCCTTCGGTGTTGTCCGCTTGCCTTCCCGGATCTGCTATCTTCGATCAAGCTCCTCGGCCATCATTCTTCTTATCTGTTCGAGCATGGCCTCATTGAGAGTAGCTTGTGATCCACGGCTTGACTCTTCTCCATCTTCTTTGTCCCTTTTCGACACCATGGTACCTGATGCAAGAGAAGCTCCACGGCAATCAAAGGCTCAAAGAAAATTTGCAAATGAAATCCGAAAATTGTGCAAACAATTTTCAAAAATATACAAACACTCAGAGATGATAGATCAGTGCAAGGATGAACCAAATGATGAATGATAAATATTCTAGAATTATGAGAAAATTTAAAAAGATAGATCGGAATGCAAATGAACACACGGATGACACAAAAATGATTAGAGAAAATATGCAACAGAATTCTAATGCAAGGATCGATGATGCAGATGTTTGGGAGATGAACAGTTGTCTTAAGATGATCGAAATGAGTCTTGGATGAACAAACATGCATCAGAAGTGAACGAAATGACAATGGAAACAAGGAAACGATTGAAAGCACAACAACAAACAAGTGACATGACTTAGATCTATGATTTTCAAGTTCAAGAAGATGAACAGCCACAAAATCACAGAGACTAAAACACTTAGCAACAAGGTGCTCTGATACCACCTGATGTGATCCCGGATTGGATCGGCCTTGAGGTTAAGTGATGGAATGGATCGGAACACAAGGAACCGGTGAATGATCGAATGATGGATCGATTTTCTTATACTAAGGACTCTACGGAATGAATCCTTAACACCTCTTCTCAACGGATTGATATTACGCACAACCAGTGAAGAAGACTCTTCCCGACGTGTTGATATTACACACAACAAGTGAAGAAGGATTTCTCGGATATTACACACCAAGAAAGATTGATCAAGCATAAAAGGGGTTTTTGATTGATAAAATGTTTGATAAACAAAAACAGAGAAAGAGTTGTGGTTTAAGAAAGACGAGAGAGAGAGAAAGAGAGAGAGAGCATTGAATGGAACAGGCTCCAGTCAATACTCGAAAATCAACAAGAAGTAAATACATAAGACTGAATTAAACACAAGACCCGCCAAATGATATGTCGCTAACTTATTCAAAAGTTGAGGGCAAGAAGGTGATGGCGGTCGGAACGGAGAAGAAAGGTGTCATCGGCAAACCTCCCACGGATGTTGGGAAGGCCGTATCAATAGCCAGAATAGCTATGGGTAAGGCCTCGAAGGCTAAAGCTTTGTCGGCGTCGGCTTCTCCGGCTCGTTCTAACGCTTCTAGGGACTCTGGGTCCTTTGTTCTCAATCGGAAGAAGAGGAAAGCTTCTGATCCTATCAGCGAGCCATCGAAAAATATATCTTCCGAGGCGGGAAGATCAAAAAGAGCTCCACTGGGCGAGCTCAGAGAACCAGCTCTGAAGAAGGCGAAGGGGGATGCGTCTTCTGGTACTCAGCTCAACCCGGCTGAGTACCGATCTCTTCAAAAAGCCGAGGCGGCTAATTTTCTCGCGAACAGTACTCCCTCGGTTCGCCTTCCTCCTCCTGACACTCTCTTGGAGAGAGAAGCTTATGCGGAGGTTGCCTCTAGTATTTTCTTGGTATATCCTCTCTCTCCTCTTTTTTATCTACCTGGTTTATGGAGAATACAGGGCTTTTATTCATTCCATATTTTATATTTCAGCTCTCGAAGAGTTTAAACAGAGTTGTCGAGGGTTACGAGACCAGGGCTCGCTCGGGCCAAGCTGCTCTTGACGAGCTTCAGAAACATACTGATGACTTAAAAAGGATTCATGAAAGCGAGCTGGCAGCGACGGCTATGGAATTGAAGCAGGCCAAAGAGGAAACTGCCAAGCTTAAGGCTGAGGCTGCAAAGCAACGAGAGGAGGCGGTCAGGCATCACGCCGAGGCGGTTAAGGTTACTAGCGTAAACCGCGGGCTCGTAGAAAAGAAGAGGGCTCTCGAGGCTCAGATTGCCCAGCTGCAGGGGCATGTACAAACCATGGACGCTTCTTTCAAGGTCGAGGTGCAGAAAGCGAAGTGCAAGTTTAACAGCCGTTACGCCCGTCTTTTTGAGACGATCAGGCCCAAGTTGGAGGAGCTTGGGGGAGTGCACGCTCGAGCCGTTCGTCTTGCTCAAGCTCAAGGTAATATCGGGTTAATCGACGATATACGAAGCGATAATCCGACCGACCTCGACGTTGAGCTCGCTGATCTTCAGGCATACGTTGCCTCGGATCCTGACGCGGCCGAAGAGGCCAGCGCTTTGCTGGACGATGCGATTAATCGGCTCGTTGCTTTCCCGGATCCTCCCAGTCCTCCTGAGGTACATACTAGAGACGAGACGATTACTTGGTTTGAACGACTCAGTCTCGGTATAAGTTCGCAATGGGGTTCTAACGTTGAATCTCCTATGTTTCAGAATGGAGTTGAAAAGGTGGTGATTGCCGAGCCGGTATCGACTGCGGCGAATCTAGAAGTGACGAGTCAAGTCTCAGTTGATCCTCCCGTAGATAGACCGGAAGACTGCACTGAGAAGGTCGCAACTGTGATTCCGGAGGTCTCGAGCCGAGGCCCCAACGTTTTCGACAAGATTGAAGAGCCGGTCTCGAGGCCTGAAGATGTTGCTGAGAAAGCCGCGCCGGTCGTTCAGGAACCTTCGAGCCAAGTTCCTCATTGAGCCTTGTTGTTTTTAATGGCGCCATTGTTGGCTTTTGTACTTAATGCCTGGATGGCTTTATCCGTAGGATATTAATCTGAATTAATTTTATTCGCCGAGATAATGTCGGATTTTACCTATTTCAGTCAACACGAGCTGAGACAGTAATGGATTACATAACCAATGTTGCTGCGAAGCGTTTTAGTATATTGGGCTTATGTCAATTTATTTCTGTTTTTACCGCCAATTCATCATTCAGAAAATTGCGGGTCGAAATAATGACGAATTAAATTAGACCAATGTTGCAGCGAGGCGTTTAGTATATTGGGTTTCTGATCGATTCGTTCCTGTTTTTGCCGTTTCCTCATCTATTAGTGATTAACGGGTCGGAACGAACGACGCTTGATCAATTTATATAGCGCGCATGTAATATAGAGTCGAGACAGAGAGACTTAGATCGAACGTTGTGGCCAACAACACTCGGTTCGGGACAGATTGCGGACATCCCGAATTATGAACATTGAATTGTCAAATTGACGTAATGAAAGTCAGAACTTTATTTCATTGTGTTAGCGGCGAACCGTGTTACAAGTCATTCTTTTGTTTAATGGTGAACCATATTACAAAAGGAAAAAATGCGTTAACGGCGAACCGTGTTGCAGCGAACAGAGAAATGTGCTGACAGCAAACTGTCGATCGAGAGAGAGGGTGTACACGTATCCCACTCCCCCCCCCCCTTTTTGGGGAGGGGGGCAACTGAATCCGCCCGAAGGCGAACTGCCTACGTACCCCTCGCGGGGATCAAGTCACGCGTAGTTCTAGGTGATGGCGCCTTGCGTCTTAGTGATAATACTTTTTGAGATGCATTACGTTCCATGGCTTCGGTATCGCTTCGCCGGCCATGTTTTTGAGTCGATAAGCCCCCGGGCGAACTGTTTCGGTGATTTTGTATGGACCTTCCCAGTTCGCACCTAGTTTTCCGGTGTTTCGTTCCGCAGTATTCTGGAATACTTTCCTGAGGACTAGGTCGCCTTCTCTGAACCTCCGGGCTCGGACATTGGAGTTGTAGTACTTGGCGACGGATTGTTGATAGTTCTGGATGCGGATAAGCGCTTGGTCGCGTCGTTCGTTTATTAGGTCCAGCTAGTCCAGCATCATCATATGGTTATAGCCTTCTTGCTCTGGCAATAACCAACGCAGTACGCCTGGGAAATGTACTTCAGGTGGGATTACACATTCAGCTCCGTAAACAAGTGCGAACGGTGTTTCTCCAGTGGCTCGCCTCGGAGTCGTTCGATGGGACCAAAGCACGCATTCAAGCTCGTCTGCCCAGCGTCCCTTTTTGGCATCGAGCCGTTTCTTGAGTCCGTCGAGAATCGTTTTGTTAGTTGCTTCGGCTTGGCCATTTCCCTGTGGATAACGAGGTGTTGATTTGCTGAGACGAATTTTCCATTTCTCGCAAAATTTCCCGAACTTAGCCGATATAAACTTCGATCCGTTTTCTGTGACAATCTCATAGGGGACTCCGTGCCGACATATTATGTTTTTCCAGATGAACTGCTCCACTTGTGTGTCTTTAATGTTTGCGTAGGATTCTGCTTCGACCCATTTGGAAAAATAGTCCGTTAGNGTAGTCCGTTAGAACCAGCAAGAACCTCTTCTGTTTCGACGCGTGCAGCGGTCCGACAATGTCCATTGACCATTTCATGAATGGGTACGGTGCGGAGATGGAAGATAGTACTTCGGCTGGCTGGTGTATTGTTGGCGCATGTCGCTGATATGTTTCACATTTTTTCGAGTAGGTTTCGCAATTGCCGATCATCGTCGGCCAGAAATAGCCGTGACGTTTGATTTTGATTGCTAAAGCTCGTCCACCAGAGTGATTTCCGCACGAGCCGCTATGGACTTCTTCCATTATCTTTCTTGCTTCCTTCCCTTCCACGCATTTGAGTAACGGGCCGGACAACCTCTATTTGAACACGGCGTCTTTGATCAGGATATATCGAGCTGCCTGGGCTTTTAATTTGCGGGCCGCTCATTTGTCTGCCGGGACCTCGCCATCTGCTATGTAGACTCGGATCGGACCCAACCATTCCTTGTCGCATCCATACTCTGTGTCGTCGTCTACCTCCATTTCCGCGGGTAAATCCCCGGTGAGTTCTCCATCGTTCTCCGGTTCGTCTTCGACTATCGTCATCAGGATATCTGGCTCGCCTATGTCAATACTAGGACGTTCGATGAATTCCACTGGTATTACCCTTTTTAGATCCGGGTCGGAAGTCGAGGCTAATGATGCTAAAGCACCGGCTTGAGTATTCTCGCTTCCCGGGATTCGTTCCAAAGAGAATTTGCCAAATTGTTCGGCCAGATTCTTGACGACTCCGAGATATGCTTCCATTCTTTCGTCCTTGGTGGCGTATTCTCCGCTGAATTGATTCGCGATGAGCTGAGAGTCGCAATAGGCANGAATAGGCATGTATATATTGGGCTCCGATCCCGAGTGCTAGCCTAAGTCCGGCTATCAGCGCTTCGTATTCTGCCTCGTTATTTGACGCACCAAAATTTAGACGAAGTGATTGCTCCAAGATTTCGCCTGTCGGCGAGGTAAGGCGAATTCCGACACCAGCCCCTTGTTTCGATGAGGAGCTGTCCACATGAAGTATCCAGGTAGTGGAATGGTTCGGTTCTTCGCCGGTGCCGATGGGTAGCTCGATCAGGAAATCGGCTAACACCTGTGACTTCGCGCTTGTCCGGCCTCGATGCTCAATATCATATTCGCTTAATTCGATCGCCCATTTTGCCAATCTTCCTGATTGGCTTGGGCTATGG
>OVBJ01003243.1:0-13075 GCA_900406535.1 Noccaea bulbosa
ATAACTTGCGACGGAAATCATTCCATCGCAAACTTGCGATGAAAATATTTCTGTCGCAATTGTGCGACGATTTGCGACAGAGTCATATCGGTCGCAAATCGATCGCAAAATATACAGTCGCAAATCCGGCAAGTTGGCGACGGAACATATGTTGTCGCAAATCGATCGCAAACTATGTGGTCGCAAATCCGTCGCAAGTTAGCGAGGGAATATATGTGGTCGTAAATCGATCGCAAAGTATTTGGTCGCAAATCCGTCGCAAGTTGCCGACGGATTATATGTGGTCGCATATCCGTCGCAAGTTTGCGATGGAAATAAATTCGTCGCAACCTTGCGATGGAATTGTTTCCATCGAAACTTTGCGACGGAAATGTCATTGCGACTAACGATTTGCGACGAAAAGTTTTGTCTCGCAATTCCGTCGCAAATGACGCTTTGCGACGGAGTTGCGATGGGAATTTCCGTCGCAAATGGCCTATGTTTCTTGTAGTGCATAACCATAAGCATAAGTAAAAGATAAAGGGAAAAGAAAGGCTTCTCTATTGAAGAAACAAGTCGAGTCTCCCTTGATAACTTGAAATCCCGAATACAAAGTTCAACGAAGAACAAGAATGAATAAAGAACAAGGTTTTGTGTTGAGTGTCTTGATCGCCGCCTCCTCTCTGAAGCTCTCTGACGGCCAACCCTAGAACACTCGTGAGACTCTCTTTCTCTGAGGCTAAAAACATGTATTTATAGGGTGGATGTAGCAAGGTTTTTCATGTGCCGGAAAAGGAAAGTTTCCGGTGAGCTGGATCAAGACTTTTGCGACGTGAATGGGCCGATATAAGGCCAAGGAAAACACCAGGAATAGGCTAGGCCTATTTTAAGTTGAGACAAGGTCCATGCCGCGGAATCCCGGGCCNCCTCGCCTGGCGGACATGTCTTGGGAGAAAAAAACTCTTAGACCGCATGCCTGCTCCAAATGGCTCCATTCCACACCGTGCTGTCTCACTCAATTATCTATCCAGCAAGACCAAGATCATGATTTTTTGACGTCGGAAAGAACTCCGGCCGTGGCCATCTTTCGGTTGCTTCGGTTCTGTCCAAATTCGAGAATCGGACAAATGAAGTTTTGTTGAGGCTCTTGAGTTGGAAACTTGCATGGATCATGGTGTGAGGTTCTTTTGCTCATTTTTGAATCCTTTTTGATGTTTTAACCTGTTAAGACTCCAAAACCCACAAATACAAGAAAACTACCCCTAAAGGTACAAAACCATGTTGAAAACACTTGAAAACATAAATAAATACGAAATGAAAACATGTAAAATATGATGATATCACTGCTCTCCTCCACGCTACGGGCTGCCACCTGAGATGTGCATCACCACTCAGATAGTGGATAGCTATCTCCACCTGGTACTCAATTGGACACTTAATCGACTGGAAGTTCCGCTCCACTAGGGACCTCCACTCATCAGCCTTCTCCGGACCAACACCGCCCTCAAAGAAAGGCGTAGCAATCCTCTGCATCTCCCTCATCATCTCGAGATAAGATGGATGCCCAACAGCTGCACAACCATGCTGCCCGACAAAAGCCGCACCCGGCTGAACAAAACCCGCAACCTGCTGATATCCCGCAGGACCCGCAGATTGATTTTGACCAACGAAACCGGCATCCTGTTGTGCCTCGGCCACCGGAAGAACACCCGTCGCCTGCTCTGGAGCTGCCTGAGGAAGACGTGCCAAAATATGCGTCAGGATCCCCATAAACTGGTCACCTAGACCCGGAGCTGGAGCCGCGCCCCCACCTGGGGCCGCCCCCGCCCCCGCTCCCCCGCCGGCACTCACACTGGCATCACCCGCCAAAGGAACTGACTAGGTCACCAACGCAGTATGCACACTCGGAGCTGCACTCCCGTCTGACTCCGCCTGCTCTCCACGACCACGACCCCGGCCTCCAACTCTGCCCCCACGGGCAACACCGCTGCCACCTCGGGGAGCTGCTCTGCCTCCACGAGCGGCTGGACCGTCACCACGGCCACCGACACGACCACGGCCTCTACCACCGCATCCTCTAGCAACTCCGTCCATCTCACTTAAAACAGAAAAGAGGTGAGATACTAAAACCAAAACCGAAACAACACACAAAAACACAACGCGGAATCGCCTGAAGCCCGAAGAGGATGATACTAAAACTATCAACCTAGCACGTCCTAAAACCGTCTAGGCTCTGATACCAAAATGAAACAACCAAGCATAATTAAATAATTCTAGCGGAAGTCTTAAAATAAATTAAATAAATAATAAAATAAATCACATTATTCAGCGGAAGCAAATAAATCAAATAAATAATTCTTACAACTTAAATAAATTCAAATAAATAATAAATAAATTCCTATCATCCTTTTCCTCGACCTGATTCCTATAAATAAATCACATTATTCACCATATTTAATAATTTGCACAATTTAATAGATATTTTTCATAATTAAATATCTTCAAGAAATAATTATTAAATAATTCTCAAATTAAATAATAATATTAATTAATTATTAAATCCAAAAATAATTAATTACATCAATTAAATCCAATTATCCACTTAACCATATTAAACCATTCAATTTTCAATTTCAGTTTAATTAAACCGGTTAACCACCTGAACCAGCGACAATGTCGATCGACACAGGGTTTGTGTCGATNACACGATTCAACAACCCAGTTCACACATAAACACCACGAAAAACTCAAGAACAAAACCAGATTCATCAATCAATCAAACCACAAAAGCAGATCTTGGAATACCGGACCTACAGTCACGCACTCACCTTGATTTTGGATTGAGGGAAGAGGAAAAGAAGATGAACAGCAAGAATCAGCCCCAGATCAACCCAGAAACTTCACAATCTCTCCAAAAGCTCTCAGCCCTTTTTCTCCTTTTGTTTTCTCGAAAAACACAAAAGACTTTTAAAACGCGACCCTAGGTTTTTCTCCAAAACCACCGAAAATCAGAGACTTAAATCAAACCGAAAATCGGATTTCGGACCGGTGTCGATCGACCCTACCCTTGGTGTCGATCGACACCAAAGAAAAATCACGATTCTTTGGTTTACGGATGTTACATAAGAAAAGTATTTAATAATTGTGATAATTATTTAAATGTCTAGAAATTGCGCAATTAACCTGTTGGCAGAATGATCATCTCACTAAGTATTTGTGATAATACTTACTATTTTATTTTCCTCTGATGCAGGTATAAGTAAAGTGTGATCGCAGAATCAAGGCCGAAGAAGAGGATAATATGACTTTTGATTGTTGAACTGTTTAAGTTGTTAGATTACTTAATTATTTTATTTGCTTCCGCTGAATATTGTTGAATTGATTTATTACTTATTAAATGGTTTTAAGACTTCTGCTAGTATTGATTTATTTATATATATAAAAAGCTTGGTTGTTTCATTTTGGTATCAGAGCCTAGACGGTTTTATGAATCTTAAGAATTTATAGTTTAGTATTATCCTCTTCGGGCTTCAGGAGATTTTGCGGTGAGTTGTTTGTGTTTTTTGGTTTTGTGGTTAGTATCTCATCTCTTTGTTTCGTACAGTGAGATGGACGGTGCTGCTAGAAGTCGTGGTAGAGGCTGCGGTAGAGGCTGATATCGCGGAGTACCAGTAGAGTCGGACGAGAGTGCAGTGCCTAGTGTGGCGACTGCGCCGGTGACCCAATCTATTCCTTTGGCGGGTGAGGCCAGTGTGAGTGCTGGTGTCGGCGCAGAAGTTGGGGCGGGCCCAGGTGCGGGTGCCGCTCGGGCTCAGGTCAAGATGACCTAGTTGGGGGACTGCTGACACAGTTGCTGGCACGTTTTTTGCTAGAGGTTCTGCAGCAGGTTCCGGATGTTCCTTCAATGGCCGGAGCACTGCAGGGTGCGACAATGTTTGGGCAGCAGAGTGCTGCAGTTGTTGGTCAGTCGAGAGCGGCTTTTGTTGGGCAGAATGGGGCTGCGGTAGTTGGGCAACCACCTTATCTGGAGATGATCGAGCAGATGCAGCATATTGGGACGCCTTTCTTTGAGGGCAGAGTTGGTCTAGAGGGGGCCGATGAGCAGAGATCGAAACTGGGTCGGAATTTCCAGTCAATCAGATGTCCAGTGGAGTAACAGGTGGAGTTAGCTGACCACTATCTGAGTAGTGACGCACATTTGTGGTGGCGGGCCATTGCGGGGAGTAGAGCTATTTGGACTTGGGGCGAGTTTGTGGCGGAGTTCGACGCCAAGTACTTTCCTCAGGAGGCTCGGGATCGACTTTAGTTGCGGTTCATTGGGTTGACATAGGGAGACCATTCAGTGCGTGAGTATGATGCCAAGTTTGGCAGGCTAGTGGTGCATACCGATCTCGGTATAGGCGGCAAACGCGGGATTTTGCAGAGATTCCTTCAGGAGCTTCGCTCGAGTATCAGGACTCAGTACAGGGGCCGTGTGTATACTTTGAGAGCAGAGTTAGTGGAGCTAGCAGCTTCCATTGAGGAGGACCTCCGTGAGCAGGTTGGTCCGGTAGATATGCCGTCTGCAGTTACTCCTGCTATCCAGCCTAAGGGTCAGCAGCAGCAGCCGCAACAACACTGAGGTTTGAGTGTTGGTTCTGGTTCTGGCAGGGGCAGCAAGCCTGCGAAGGGCCAGAAGAGGAGTCAAGAGGAGGTCCTTCCGGTAGCCGTTTTCCGCGTGGTGCGTGTTACGGGTTCGGGAGCATGGAGCACCGTGTGTCTTGCTGTCCCAAGAAGGAGGTGCCTTGGGATACTAGAGTATGTTTTCATTGTGGAGAGTCGAGGCATATCAGGCCGATGTGTCCTAAGTTGCAGAGCTTGACAGTGGCAGCGGTTCAGCCAATAGCGGCTCGTTCGGTGGGTCATATTGCAGCAGTGCAACTAGTGGGCCAGCTCGGGCCGGGGCCGCGAGGCTATTCTTCAACAGAGGTCAGTCAGACTAGTCAGGACGGGCAAATCACATGTACATTTATTGACTCAGACTTCGTAATTTTTCCTTAAGTTTAAATTGTGGTTGTTTGTTTGCAATATTTTTCCTCTGATAGGGTTAGCAGGGTCTCATAGATTTAAATGTGTAGGAACCATGTAAGTAGGTGGCGTTGAGTCACACGTCTTGTTCGATTCTGCAGCATCTAACTGCTTCATTACTCCGGAGCGGGACAAGAGTAGTGGCATCCGGAGCAGCGCGGGTGAGCGTTCGGGTATGGTCAAGGTGGTTGGAGGCGGTTTCCTGGATACTTCGGGCGTGCTAGAGGCGTCATATTCAGATTGCGGGGCAGTTGATGCCAACAGATTTGGTTATTAGTTTGGTGGAGTTGTACGGCGTCATTTGGGGATGGACTGGTTATCTTATTACCAGATTCATCTGGATTACCACAGGGACAGAGTGGTCTTTGAGCGTGATGGCAGGAGGTTGGTGTTTCAGGGAGTGAGACTGACTTCTGGGAGTACAGTAATCTCGGCGATTCAGGCAGAGCAGTTGATTTAGCGGGCTGTGAGACCTACTTGGCAACGATCACTATGGTGGACTCCAGTGGTGAGGTGGCTATTGGGGATATTCAGGTTGTCCGGGAGTTCCATGATGTTTTTCAGTCGTTGATGGGGTTACCACCTTCTCGATCAGACCCTTTCACGATTGAGTTAGAGTCGGGGACAACACCAATATCCAAGACGCCTTACAGGATGGCTCCAGCTGAGTTGGCAGAGCTGAAGAAGCAGCTAGAGGACCTTTTGAGCAAAGGGTTTATTCGACCGAGTGTTTCACCGTGGGGAGCACCAGTTCTGTTTGTGTAGAAGAAGGATGGGAGTTTCTGGCTGTGTATTGATTAACGGAGACTCAACCAAGTCACTGTGAAGAACAGGTACCCTCTCCCGAGGATTGACGAGTTGTT
Source organism: Noccaea bulbosa (assembly GCA_900406535.1). Lineage (NCBI taxonomy): Eukaryota > Viridiplantae > Streptophyta > Magnoliopsida > Brassicales > Brassicaceae > Noccaea > Noccaea bulbosa. Next base: position 5,910 of record OVBJ01003243.1, read on the forward strand.
GGATCAGCTGAGGGGTGCTACTTGGTTCTCCAAGATCGACCTGGCATCGGGTTATTATCAGATCCTGATAGACGAGGCGGATGTATGCAATTCTGCTTTCAGGACGAGATATGGGCATTTCGAGTTCGTGATTATTCTTTTTGGTTTGACGAATGCGCCAGCAGCATTCATGAGGCTGATGAACGACGTGTTCAGGGAGTATTTGGATGTGTTCGTCATCATCTTCAGTGACGATATTTTGGTTTATTCGAAGAGTCCTGAGGAGCATGAGATTCACTTGAGGCTGGTTCTGGAGAAACTTCGAGAGCATAAGTTGTATGCTAAGTTGAGCAAGTGCAGTTTCTGGCAGCGAGAGATGAGATTTCTCGGGCACATTTATTTTGCAGAGGGAGTTTCTGTAGATTCGGCGAAGATCGAGGCTATCAGAGATTGGCCTAGACCAAGCAGTGCTACCAAGATCAGGAGTTTTCTTGGGCTAGCAGGTTATTACAGGAGGTTCATCAAGGGCTTTGTGAGTATGGCTCAGCCTATGACGAAGTTGACTGGGAAAGATGTCCCGTTTGTTTGGTCGCCGGAGTGCGAGGAGAGCTTTGCTAAGCTCAAGGAGATGTTGAGTACTACACCTGTGTTGGCATTACCCGATCTGGGAAAGCCTTATGTTGTGTATACAGATGCTTCAGGAGTTGGTCTAGGTTGTGTGCTGATGCTGGAGGGCAGAGTTATTGGTTACGCTTCGAGGCAGTGGAAGGGCAGCGAGCGTAACCGCCCTACACATGATCTTGAGTTGGGAGCGGTGGTCTTTGCGTTCAAGATCGGGAGATCTTATTTGTATAGTGGCTCAGTGAAAATCTTCACTGACGACAAGATTTTACAGCACATCTTCACTCAGCCGATACTGAACGCTAGGCAGACACAATGGATTGAGTTTCTGGCAGACTTTGATCTGGATATTGTCTATCATCCATGCAAGGCTAACCTGGTGGCAGATGCTTTGAGTCGACGGCTGTGTGATTCGGCTCTATAGAAGGACGTGGAGGCTTTGGTGGGCGAGATTAATACTTTGCATCTTTGTGCTATTTCGCAGGAGCCTTTGAGCGTAGAGGCAGTTGATCAGGCAGATTTGCTGAGCAGGATCGAGTGGCGCAGGAGAGTGATTAGAGTCTGATTGATGTGTCACGAGTACCGAGTTTTGAGTATCAGGCTGTGTTCAAAATATCGCTGGGGGCTAGTCGGGCGCTTGGTTCGGGAGTAGCGATTTTTGAAAAATCGGAGATTAATCGTAGATTAATCGGAGTTTTATTTTAAATTTATTTTTATATATAATTAAACATTTTTATATAAAAATATAACACATCATCAATCTTAACACATCATCAATCTTTATGTAATCTCCAATGATCAAGTAATCAAAGAGTAGTGGACTACTTAAATTGTTAGCACTTGGAAACCTGAAACAAAAGAAACAATGTTTCGTTACAATTATGATTTGTATTTGTAAAACGAAAGTAAAAGACTAAAAGTAGAACACCAAAACAGTTCATGTCCAAATCAAACCTCCAAACTAAAACAGCCACACGAAACCTTAAAACTTCAAACCCAAACATTGTATACTGAATTCAAGACAATAAGTATATTCGAAAGCATAACAGAGATTAAGACAAGCTTTGAGCTTTAAATCAGACCATGAAGATCGCCTATAATGATTCCTACTTATGCTCTAATGTTTTATCTCACAAAGAAGCAAAGACCATACCAAAATTCCAAAGCAAAACATAGATGAAGACAAAGTAAATTCCAAAGCAAAACAGAGTCGAAGACAAAGTTTCAGAATACTAGGATCAATAATCTATATCAAGAACACATGTCTCATGACACATAAAGCCAATAACACAACTCAAAATACAACTCTGAAGTCTCTCTCGTTCTCATCCTAACTGCTCAAATCACAAGTCTAACAGGTTCTCATTTTCAAGAGAAAAATGCAGAGCTTGGTTTTGTAAGAAAACAAATAAAACACAATTCGATTCTTAGTAGACAAAACTCAAATTATTAATGAAAAAACTTCCACTAAGAAAGACTAACATAAAAAAAAAACACCAAACTCAAGGTAACAAACACAATATAGAAAAAACTAAACAATTCGACACACACAAGTGAAAATTGATGTTGTTCTCACTTGAAAGTTGAAACGAACAGAACAAGCACCAATAGTTGGATAATTACCTCGAATCAACTCCTAGAACGCAATGATCTTGGTAGAAAACCCCGATTCAGAGTGATCTGGCTTTAATTTTAGGTTAATGAGAGGGTGATTGATGGTTAATCGAAACTTAGGGTCTGTAAAAGAGAGCAAAATCCCCAAATGACTTTTGTCGGGGAAGGGAAAAGTGTGTTGTGCAGTGATTTTACACATATTGGGCCGAATTTAGTTACAATTTTTGGTTTTATGGCCCCAACATTTTTGCAATAAAACAACGATTTATTTCGTTACTCGGAAAAGTCGGTCAAAAGAAGGTTAACCGTGTAATGGTCCGATTCAGTCCAAATCGGGGCGGCACACACCTTCCAGCGAGTACTCAGCCGCCGAATCGGCTGGGCAGCCGAGTTTTAGAACACAGGTATCAGGTCTCTGAGAACAGAACTATTCTAGTTCGTGGTCGGGCTTGTGTACCCAAGGTGGAGGATTGAGGCAGCAGATTCTGAGAGAGGCTCATTCGAGCAAGTTTTCAATTCATCCAGGATCGACCAAGATGTACCATGACCTCAAGAGGTACTACCATTGGGTCGGGATGAAGAGAGATGTGGCGGATTGGGTTGCGAGGTGCAACACATGTTCATTGGTGAAGGCTGAGCATCAGGTTCTGGGTGGACTTTTGCAGAGTTTACCCATTCCAAAGTGGAAGTGGGACAAGATCACGATGGACTTTGTTGTGGGATTACCAATCTCAGGGACTCATGATGCTATTTGGGTGATTGTTGATCGGTTGACTAAGTCAGCACATTTCTTGGCCATCAAGAAGAGACATGGAGCTGTTGTTTTGGCCAGGAAGTTTGTGCGAGAGATTATGAGCCTACATGGAGTGCCAGCCAATATTGTGCCAGAACGGCATCCGAGATTTGCCTCAGAGTTTTGGAGGGCATTTCAGCCTGAGATGGGCACTAAGGTGCACATGAGTATGGCGTATCATCCGCAGACTGATGGGCAGTCAGAAAGGACTATCCAGACTTTGGAGGATATGCTGAGGATGTGTGTACTAGATTGGGGTGGTCATTGGGCAGATCACTTGAGCTTGGTTGAGTTTTCTTACAACAACAGCTTCCAGACGAGTATTGGCACGACTCCTTTTGAGGCTTTATATGGGAGGCCATGTAGGACACCCTTATGCTGGACCCAAGTGAGGGAGCGCAGCATATACGGAGCTACTTTTGTCCAGGAGACGACAGAGAAGGTTCATGTGGTGAGGATGAAGATGAAGGAAGATCAGGATAGACAGAAGAATTACGCATATAGACGTAGACGAGAGCTTGAGTTTCAGGTGGGAGATAGAGTGTTTCTCAAGATGGCTATGTTGAGGGGTCCGAACAGATCCATAGCAAAGAACAAGCTAAGTCCGCATTTTATGGGTCTGTTTCCGGTTGTGGAGCTAGTTGGACCGTTGGCGTACAGATTGGAGTTACCTCCGACTATGAGAACTTTTCACAAGGTGTTTCATGTGTCGATGCCAATGAAATGTCTTCACCCTTCTAAGGAGTTAGTGGCTAGGATTCCAGAGGATCTTAGGCCAAATCTGACAGTTCCGGCAGTTTCTGTGAGGATTCTTGAGAGGAGAGTCAAGGTTCTGCGGAACAAGAGGATACCGTTGCTGAGAGTTTTGTGGTCTTGTAGCGGTATAGAGGAGGAGACTTGGGAGCAAGATGCAAAGATGAAGTTGAGCTTCAGGAAGTGGCTCGACAAGCAGGTCGTGGAGTGAGCTTCTTTTTCATCTTTGTGGTTCTTGTCTTTTGACTTGAGTTTTGGTGTTATTGTATTTCGTTTTCGTTTTAACGATTTACATTTTTAAAGATTTATGAGATGAAGTTTTTCCTCATTTTCTGTGTCTTTTTATTGTTGTTTCGGATGTTACACGTGTTGACCAGTTGGGTCGTGAGACGGTTTCAATATTATTATTTATGCGTTTAAGAATTTTGTTCTCTAAGGGCTTCGGTCTTGAATAACTCATTATATTTCAGAGACTTTGTTCTCTAGCATACTTACCTGAGTGTCGTGGCTTCAGTGTGAGTGGCTCATCCGAGTGCCGTGGCTTCGGTGTGAGCGATGGCAGGCCCATCTAGGAGGCCGTGGCCCCAGTTTGGGTAGTTGCATACTTGTTTGGGAGCCGTGTCCCCAATATAAGTGTTTTAGATAATGAGTTAAGAGCAAGATGTCTTGAAATGTGCATATAACATAAGATTGAATGTGGGTCTCGGGGATCGGGTGAGGATCTCCAGTGTTGTGGCCTTGTGGGTCGGGTTTTGGTCTTGATAGACGTGTGCTGTTAGGATTCAAGGTAGAATCCAGTTTAGTAGGGGAGAGTTGTAACATACGTAAACCTGAGAATCGATTTCTGGTCCGAAACTCGATTTTCGGTTTGATTTAGGTCGCCGATTTTTGCTGGGTTTGGCTTTGAAAACCCTTAGGTTCGATTTATTAAGGATCAGATGTGTTTTTGAGGTCATATTTTGAGGCAGAGAGTTCTTAGAGAGGATTTTTGAGATTTGAGGAGATTTGTGGAGTTTTGGGTTGATATGGTTGTTTTGGGTTGATATGGCTGCTATTCGTCCTTGTTCATCTTGTTCTCCTTCTTCTCAATCCGAAATTAGGGTGAGTGCGTGACTGTAGGCCCGTGATTCTCTAGATCTGTGGTTGGGTTTGATGGATAGATGAGTTTCTGTGATTTTTTGTGAGTTTATGGGTTGTGAGTGATTGACCTTTAGGCTTAGGGATGGGTTGGATTAGAGTTTCTTATGCTTAATCTTTGATCGCTTGAGGTTTTCAGTTATTATTCCTCTCTGTTAGGTTAGGCTCTATGCGATCCAGCCACTAACCCTCGTGGATCGATTCTAGGGTTCATCAGCACGACAATGTATGATCGAGCACCGGATTTGAGACTAACAGAGGATGAGTATTCGCTTGTCCCACGAGAGTGGTTGCACAAGGAGCTCATAGGGCTACAAATGGATCTGTTTCAATAGCTTTCCACGTTCGATCTCACTAACGAGAGTCAGCTAAAGAGATTGATCCTGGACTGGCGGTTTTGTAAGACCACGACAGTGGCATAATCGATCTTGAGAATCCATGGCCCAGGGAAATCCATGTTTTGTAAGGCCACGACAGTGGCATAATCGATCTTGAGAATCCATGGCCCAGGGAAATGCATGAATCCATGTTGATGAAAAGAATCACTGATTAAGTATAAGTCTTCTCTGGTTGTTAAACCCCGTCCATTAGTCAAATTCCTTCCCATCTGAGTTTCATATTTGTTTACTATGTTTTTGCTCTGTTTCGCTTGCACTCGATCGAGCTCTTGTGACTCCGCTACTCGATCGAGCTCTGTTTAAAGTAGTCTTTTCCTTGTCGCATTGCAACTCGATCGAGATCACCACCTTTGCTTACTCGATCGAACCAAGCTTTATTTGTTGCATTCGCTTGTTCACTTGTTCATTTATATTCTGCCTTGCATTTCATTTTCAGGTTGTTAGCTTGGTTACTTATTTCACAAACCCCATTATGTTGACTTGCATAACATCTGCATAATTCTAGAGAGCATGCATTGATTTCCGATTGGATTGATATCTCAAATGCTGCATCGACATGATTACGATTTGAGTAATTGATAGACCTCCTTGCATTTGCATTCTTGTATTGCACCTGCACGATAAAATCCTTTCATCAATTTGGCGCCGTTGCCGATTGGGAATACATTTGTTTGCATTTAGAATTCCAGTTGTTAACAAGATCAAGTCTTCTATTATATTATGCTATCTGGGTTTTTATCTGTGATTTGCAGGTGTATGCACACAAGGTCTAAGGGCAGTTCTAATTTGTTAGGCTTGTGTGACAACATCAATACAGTTCAGAGGATCCTCAAAAAGCAGCGGCAACAGGCCAAGACCGAGCACTTAGCCGAGACCATGGATAACCCCCAGCGAGGCCGGCCAGACCAATCCGATCAGGTGATTCTCCGAACACACATACACAGAGACAGGGGATTATCCCACCCCCTGTCCAGAACAACAACTTCGAGATAAAGTTGGGGATGATAAATCTGGTGCAGAACAAGATGTTCCACGGTTTGCCGTATGAAGACCCGATCGACCACCTGGATGTGTTCGATTGACTGTGCAACCTGACCAAGGTGAATGGTGTTCCTTAAGATGCCATCAAGCTGCGCTTGTTCCCGTTAAGTCTTGGAGAGAAAGCTAGAAGAATCTACCCCACGGCTCTATCACTACATGGGATGACTGCAAGAAGATATTTCTTGCCAAGTTCTTTTCCACCGGACGTACAGAAATCTCCGCGGCGAGATCTCTGGGTTCCATCAGAAGAACGGAGAGACATTTTTAGAAGCATGGGAAAGATTCAAGGGCTACACGAGTGAGTGCCCTCATCACGGCTTCAGCAACGAGTCTCTCCTCAGCACAGTGTACAGAGGCGTCTTGCCAAAGTATAGACAGATGCTTTATACCTCATGCAACGGTGACTTCTTGAACCAGGATGTCGAAGACGGCTGAGAGTTAGTTGAGAACATTGCTCGATCGGATGGAAATTATAACGAGTAGTACGATCGAACCAACATAGGCTCGATCGAGTCTGGTGATAAGCTGAAGAACGATATTAAAGCATTGAATGAGAAGCTTGACAAGCTGGTCCTTGCACACTCAAGCGTTAAACACGTTCACTTTGTCTCTGATGAGTAGTTCGTTCAGGTCCAAGAAGGGGAGAATGAGCAGGTTGAAGAGGTCAGCTTCATTCAGAACAACCAAGGAGGTTACCAGAAGGGTTACTACACTTACAAAGTGATGTGATCCCGGTTAGGATTAGACACTTTGAAGCTGGTTGGGATGGTGATGGATCAAAGGGAATGATAGAGAGTGAGGTTGACTGATTCAGATGGATGGATTGAATG